>CAJQZM010038870.1:4063-16669 GCA_907164665.1 Colias nastes
TGTATGACGATCCGGATATCGCCCGGTTCTTCACCTACATGACGCTCTTCGTCGCCTCCATGCTGCTGCTGGTTCTGGCGTCCGATCTGCTGGGTGTGTTCATCGGCTGGGAAGGCGTGGGTCTTTGCTCCTATCTTCTCATCGGGTTCTGGTATGGCGAGCAGGCCAATGCCATCGCTGCACGCAAGGCCTTCGTGGTCACGCGCGTGGGCGATGCGCTCTTCCTGCTGGGCATGCTGCTGATGGCGACCGCCATCGGCTCGCTCGATATTCCCACCCTTCTTGCCGTCGGTCCGCACGCGGCTCCGCGTACGCTGACGCTCGGCATGTTCCTGCTTCTCGGCGGTGCCATGGCCAAGTCGGCTCAGGTGCCGCTGCAGACATGGCTGCCTGACGCCATGGCCGGACCGACGCCTGTTTCGGCTCTTATCCATGCCGCGACCATGGTGACGGCCGGTGTCTATCTTCTGGCGCGTCTGCATGGCCTGTTCGTGCTGACGCCGCTTGCAATGTATGCCTGTGCGATCGTCGGTTTCGTTACCATCCTGCTCGCCGCGGGCAGTGCTCTGGTCCAGACCGACATCAAGCGCATCCTCGCCTATTCGACGATGAGCCAGCTCGGCTACATGTATCTGGCGCTGGGCTGCGGTGCTTGGCATGCGGCTATGTTCCATCTTGTTACCCACGCCTTCTTCAAGGCGCTGCTCTTCATGGCCGCAGGGTCGATCATCCTGCGCGTCCATCACGAGCAGGACATTTTCAAGATGGGCGGTCTGCGCAAGGATATGCCCTGGGTGTTCACGGCGTTCCTGATCGGCTCTGCCGCTCTTGCAGGACTGCCGCTGATCACGGCCGGGTATTTCTCGAAGGAACTCATTCTGGGCAGTGCCTATGATATGAGCCCCGTTCTCTGGGCCGGTGCGCTTTTCGGAGCATTCCTGACCTCCATCTATATCTTCCGCTGCGTGTTCATCGTGTTCTGGGGCGCTCACCGCACCCATGCTCACGGCAAGTCGGGCATCGCCATGGCATTGCCCATGGGTATCCTCTCGGTACTGGCCATCGCTGGCGGCTGGATGGAAATGCCCGACGCCATTGCGCACGTGCATATCTTCTCCAACCTCCTGGCACCGGTACTCGGTGCGATGCCTGAAGAGCACAACACCAGACTGCTCATCATCGGATCGCTCGTGCCGATCGCCGGTGTGACCCTTGCCTGGACGCTGTGGCGCCCGAAGGGCACTGCGCCGGTGGCAGCAGAAAGCCCCGCCATTTCGACGCTTCGCGCCGATTGGGGTTTCGACACGCTGTATGACTGGGTTTTCGTGCGGCCGTTCATGGTGCTTGGTCATCTGAACCGCCGTGATTTCATCGATCGTTTCTATGATCTGGTTGCAGCCCTGACCCAGGGCGGTGGATACGCTGTTGCGAAGCTGCAGAGCGGCCAGGTGCGTCGCTATGCCGGCTGGATCGCAGCAGGAACGGTTGCAGCTCTTTGTCTGGCGGTATGATGATGTTGGCACTTCCCGCTCTTGTTCTGATCCCCTTCATCGGGGGGCTCGCGGCCTGGCTTGTCGGGCTGCGCGGTGCCTCGCGTGCCGCCTGGGCTTCTTCTCTCATCACGCTCGTCCTGACGGTGATCCTGCTTGCGCAGGTCACGATCAGCACGCTTTCCTCAGGCGCAGGTACGGGGGGATGGCTGGGTCATTTCTCCATGGCCTGGGTGCCGATGCTGGGCATCAATGTCCGGTTCGACATCGACGGTCTGAGCCTGGTCATGCTCTGGCTCAATGCGCTGATCTCGCTGCCTTGCGCGCTGCTTAGCGCACGCAATGTGACCGACCGTGCCGGGCTGTTCCAGTTTCTGCTTCTGGCGACGGTGGCCGGGATCAACGGCGTCTTCATGGCGACCGACCTGTTCCTGTTCTTCTTCTTCTGGGAGCTGATGCTGCTGCCGCTGTTCGGGGTCATCCTGATCTGGGGCGATGCAGGCCGTCAGCGCGCTGCGCTGAAATTCTTCCTGTTCACGCAGGGCAGCGGTCTGCTGATGCTTCTGGCCATTCTCGGCCTCGTCATCGTCAATGCCCAGCGGACCGGTGTGATCACCTTCGATTACTTCGCCCTGTCGCAGACGGCGATGATCGCCCCGATCGCTCCCGTCCTGATGCTCGGTTTCTTCATCGCTTTTGCGGTCAAGCTGCCGATGGTGCCTTTCCATTCATGGCTGCCTGATACTTATGCCGCATCGCCTACCGCTGCGAGCATTCTGCTTTCGGGCGTACTGGCCAAGACGGGTGGTTACGGTCTGATCCGCTTTGTGGTGATGCTGTTCCCGCAGGCTTCGGCACATCTGGCACCGATCGCCATGACACTGGGTGTCGTCGGCATTCTCTACTGTGCCTGGCTGGCTGTGGCGCAGGACGATATCAAGCGCCTGATCGCCTATTCCTCCATCAGCCATCTCGGTTTCATCCTGCTGGGCGTGTTTTCGGGCACGCGCATCGGTATGGAAGGTGCGATCGTGCAGATGGTGGCTCATGGTCTGAGCACCAGCGCGCTCTTTGTGATTGCCGGTCTGCTCGAAGACCGTCTCGGCACGCGCGACATGTCCAGAATGGGCGGCCTCTGGCCCGCCATGCCGCAGTTCTCGGCTCTTGCCATGTTCTTCGCGGCGGCTTCGCTGGGCTTGCCGGGGCTGGGCAACTTCATCGGTGAATTCTTGGTGCTCATGGGCACGTGGCAGGTCAGCCATGTCATGACGTTCTTTGCAGCCGCAGGCCTCGTATTGTCCTCGGTCTACTCGCTCACCATGATGCTGCGCGTTTTCTACGGTCCTAAAAAGACCGACGCGGCGGCACCGCTCGGTGCGCCTTCCATGCCGCATCTGGCCGTTCTCGGTGTGGCAGCCCTTCTTCTCCTCGCGCTTGGCGTCTATCCGCAGCCGGTTCTGAATCTTTCGGCACCGGCCAGCCCCCATGTCGTGAGCATCGCTCAGGAGCAGGCCCAGTAATGTCCTTCTCGTTCCTCCCCAATGCGGTGCTGGTGCTGTGCCTCGGAAGCCTGGTGCAGCTCGCAGCCATCTCCTGGCGGCGTCATGTCGCACGCGATGCGATCTTGTGCGTAATCGTCCTTCTGGCTTCCCTGGTCTCGATCATGATGCCGACGGCCCTGATCATGACGGGAGCCATGCCGCTTTTTGCGCCCGATACCTGGTCGTCTTTCTCGGGTGCGCTGATCATTCTCTCGGCACTCGCCATTGTCCTGATGTCGCGTCATGGCGCCATCAGCGCCGACCCGACCGTGAATAGCGAGTTTTTCCTTCTGCTCACGCTGGCAACGCTGGGTGCGGTCGCAATGACCGGCGCAGTTCATTTCGTGTCGTTCTTCCTCGGTCTGGAAACGCTCAGCCTTGCTCTTCTCGGCCTGATTGCGTTCCGTAACGAGCGTCTGGATGCCGGCGAAGCAGCGATGAAATATCTGCTGCTCTCCGGCGTGGCCTCGGCCACGATGGTGTTCGGTTTTGCCCTGATCTATGCGGAAACGGGCTCACTGCGTTTCGCTGCACCCGATCTGAGTCATGTGCCCGAACCCATGATCGGCACGATGGGTATGATTCTCATCCTGACAGGCATGTTCTTCAAGCTTTCAGCCGTGCCGTTCCATCTGTGGCTGGCCGATGTGCTTGAAGGTACGTCCATCCCGGTTGCGGCACTGGTGGCGGTCACATCCAAGATTGCCCTCTTCGCGGCCATGCTGCGCTATTTCTCTTCGGTCAATCTCTATGTGCCGAGCGCACAGGTGAACGAGATTCTGATCGTGGCGGTGCTCAGCATGCTGGGCGGTAACCTCATGGCCGTCGTGCAGACCGATCTGCGTCGCCTTCTGGCCGGGTCGTCCATTGCCCATGTCGGTTATCTTCTGGTGGCTTTCCTGTCGCCGGGTCCGTTCGGTGTGGCTTCTGCAGCCTTCTATATGGCGGCTTATGCCGTCTCGACACTGGGTGTGTTCGCCATCATGAACGGTGTGATGCCCCAGGGCACGGATATCCGTGAATGGCACGGTCTGTTCCGTCGCAAGCCGGCAGCGGCTCTGGCGATGTCGATCATGCTGATCTCTCTGGCAGGTATCCCGCCAGCAGTTGGCTTCTTTGCAAAGTTCTACGTCGCGGCAGCCGGCGTTTCGGCGCATCAGACATTGCTGCTGTTCGTGCTGATCCTGAGCAGCACGATCGGTCTGTTCTATTACCTGCGTCTGATCCTGATCATGCTGACGCCCGCGCCGTCCGATCGAGAAACCCGTGCAGAACTGACGGCTCCCACGCCGGTCAATGCCGCTCTGATCACGGTTCTGGCTTGCGCCACCATCCTGCTTGGCGTCTGCCCCAGCACGCTGGTCCAGCGCGCCCAGTCCCTGGTTGTTGCGCCGCCTCTGCCTGCGGCACCGATAAACCTGCCCTGACAGGGCAGGGCATAGGCCGTCATTTGCTTATCGAAAGCTGCATGTCCCCGGGGCATGCAGCTTTTTTTATGGGTGCCTGTCTTCAGGGCGGGCTATCACAGGACGCATGACACGCGTTCCGATACGAAAAGGCTGGTGCCCCGGCCTTTACGCCCCCATGCAGACCCATGATGGATGGCTTGTGCGTGTGACGCCCGATTTCGTGGGGCTTACCGCAGGTCAATTCCGGTTTCTCATCGATTATGCCATGCGTCACGGTAATGGCAGCATGACCCTCACCCTGCGTGGCAATCTCCAGCTGCGTGGGCTCGATGAGGCAAGTGCACGCGCTTTTGCGTCTCGGGCCGTTATGCATCGTCTCGGACTTGCCGATCCTGCGCAGGAGGCACGACGGCGTATTCTGTTCACCTCGCCCCTGGCCGGTCTCGACCCCGATTGCGCACCGGACACACTTGCTCTTGCACGCGATATCCAGTGCGTATTGCAAAACCTGCCCGCGTACTGGCGTGCACCTGAAAAATTCAGTCTGGCGATTGATGGTGGCGGCCTCGTTCCTGTTGGTGCCTTGCGCGCCGATCTGGCATTACGTTGTGAAAATGGTGAATGGCGCCTGTATGAGGGAGCGCACTGTCACGCGCCGTGCAGAGAGGATCTTATCCAGTCTGTCATGGCGGCGCTCTTGCGCATGACAGAAGCGGCCGGGACGGGACGGGCCCTGCATCGCGCCGCGCCTTTCACTGGGCATGTGCCGCCTCTTCTGGGAGCATTTCTCCCGGGCTGTTTCGGGGCGAGAGCGGTGCTCGGCACACTGGACGCGCGGCATTGTGAAATACTTGCTGATAGCGGCGCCACACTCCGGCTGACGCCATGGCGGGGTCTTGTGCTCGACCGGGTCATTGCAACGCCGGATCTGATTACAGACCCGGACGATTACCGTCTTGATGTTGTGGCCTGTCCGGGGCAGGCGCGCTGCGCGCAGGGACTGGCCTTTACCCAGCGCGATGCGCTGTCTCTCGCTCCCGATCTCGGGGGAAGGAAACTGCATGTCTCGGGCTGCGCCAAATCCTGTGCTTCGCACGATATGCACGATGTGACGCTGGTTGCCAGCGAACGAGGATACGATCTGATCTGGCAGGGTAAAGCCAGTGACACACCCATAGAGACTGGTCTTGGCGTCGAGGACGTGCGAAGGCGTCTGCGTCAGACGTGACAGGCTCGGATGTGACAGGCAAGGACAGGCACCGCCCATGATTGAGGGAAACCCATGACCCAGGGGAGCTACGATTACATCCATGACGGCGCGACGATCTATGCGCAGTCTTTCGCAACGATCCGGGCCGAGGCCGATCTGTCGGCCTATGCGCCAGATGAGGCACGCGTCGCCGTGCGCGTCATTCATGCCTGCGGCATGGTGGATATTACCCGTCACCTCGCTTTTGCGCCGGGCTTTGTAAAGGCCGCCCGCACTGCGTTTCTGGCAGGAAAACCGGTGTTGTGCGATTCGGAAATGGTTGCCCACGGTGTGACGCGCGCCCGTCTGCCTGCCGGTAATCAGGTCATATGTACGTTGCGCGACGAGCGCACGCCTCCGCTCGCGGCATTTTTGGGTAATACGCGCTCCGCCGCCGCAGTCGATCTGTGGGGAGACGATGTCGATGGCGCTGTCGTGGCCATAGGCAACGCCCCGACGGCGTTGTTCCGGCTGCTCGAACTTATAGAGCGCGGTGGCAAGCGCCCTGCCGCAATTATCGGCATGCCCGTCGGTTTTATCGGGGCAGCTGAGTCGAAAGAGGCACTCGCCGCCTTCAACGAAATTCCCTGGGCCATTGTGCGTGGCAGACAGGGGGGAAGCGCCATGGCTGCCGCCTGTGTGAACGCTCTGGCTAGCGAGAAAGAATGACAGGCATCTGCCAGATTCTCGGCATGGGGCCGGGCGATCCCGAATTGCTGACGCTCAAGGCCGTACGCCATCTGGCCGGAGCCGAGGTTGTGGCGTGGTTTGCTGCCTGCGGCAGGCCCGGCCATGCGCGTGTCATTGCGGGCGAATATGTGCCCGCAAACGCACGCGAGCTGCGCTTCGATTATCCTTTCACGACCTCAGTCTCTGTGGAGGATCCGCGCTATCTTACCGATATGGCGGCATTTTACGACGGCTGCGCCCAGACCCTGTCTGCCGAGCTGGCACAGGGGCGGCGCATTGCGCTGCTCTGCGAGGGCGATCCGTTCCTTTACGGTTCGGCCATGTATCTTTTCGACCGGCTCAGCCCACGTTTTCGCTGTGAGATCGTCCCCGGTATTACGGGAATGAGCGGTTGCTGGTCGGCCGCTCATCTGCCCATGGTGCATGGCGACGATATACTCAGTGTGCTGCCCGCCACACTCGACGAGGCGAGTCTTTCCGCATGGCTCGAACACGGCGATGCCCATGTCATCATGAAAATCGGGCGTAACTTTGCGAAAGTCCGTGCCGCCTTGCAGCGTAGCGGCCGCCATGAAAAGGCGGTTTATGTCGAGCGGGGCACGCAGAGCGGACAAGTCTGCCTGCCGCTCGATCAGGCACCGGAAAAAGCGCCCTATTTCTCGATGGTCCTCGTACCTGGGCGGACAAGAGCGCGATGAATCCGGTTCTGTATGTCGTCGGCCTCGGCCCCGGATCTCCGGGCCAGATTACCGATGAGGCACGCAATGCCCTGGCGGAAGCGACGGATATTCTCGGCTACGGGCTTTATGTCAGGCGTGCTCTCGCCTTGGGGGCATCGCCTTCGGCTGAGGCGCATGTGACCGATAATCGCGAGGAACTCGATCGTGCCCGCCATGCGCTGCAACTGGCCATGACAAATCAGGTTCCGGTGGTGGTATCTGGGGGCGATGCTGGTGTGTTCGGCATGGCGAGTGCCATTTTCGAAGCGGTGTCGCAGGGTCCCGAGGCGTGGCGCAGTATCGACATACGCGTAATTCCCGGTGTGAGTGCGGTACTGGCGGTGGCAGCCGCGCTCGGTGCGCCATTGGGTGGCGATTTCTGCGTGATATCGCTGTCGGACAATCTCAAACCCTGGGAAGTCGTCGCCAGACGGCTCGCCTTGGCCGCAGAGGCGGGATTTGTCATCGCACTCTATAATCCACGCTCCATGGCGCGCCCCGATCAGCTCGATGAGGGTCTTGCCGTATTGCGTGAGAAACTGCCGGGTGAAACGCCTGTCGTTTTCGCCCGTGCGATCGGTCGCCCGGATGCACAGGTGAGGCATGTCTCGCTGGCTGAAGCAAAGGGCGAGTATGCCGATATGAGCACGCTCGTGCTTGTCGGCTGTGCCTGCACGCGGATGATCGAGCGCGCAGAAAAAATGCCCTGGCTCTATACGCTAAGGCGCGTCCCCTGAGCCTTGCAGACGACGCCTGAAATCGCGCACCCAATTCAGGGCAGTCTCCAGCGTTTCACATTCCTCCGCAGGTGGCAGTACCGGGCGATCGACCATGATGACGTCGACCCCCAGTTGACGGGCCGCCTCCAGCTTTGGTGCCGTTGCAGATGCGCCGGCATTTTTTGTCACGAGACAATCGATGCGATGCTCGCGAAACAGGGATAATTCGTCCTCCAGTGTGAAAGGGCCACGTCCGAGCAGAAGACTCGCACCGCGAGGCAGAGGACCCGTCGGCGGATCGATACTGCGCAGGAGATAGTGATGCGGCGTATTTATGAACGGATCGAGATCCTTGCGTCCTGTCGTCAGGAAAACCCGTCGAGGCGCCGGTCCCAGAGCATGGGGAACCGCATCGATCGCGGGAACATGGCGCCACAGGCCCCCCGGGCCAGCACGCCATGGAGGACGCACGAGCCTGATGAGCGGTATGGCGAGGCGCTTCGTGGCCGCAACCGCATGATGGCTCATTTGCGCAGCGAAGGGATGGGTGGCGTCGATCACAAGATCGATGCCCGTCCGTTCGAGCCATGTCGCCAACCCCTCGATACCCCCAAAGCCGCCGGAGCGCGTCTTTGCCGGGACCGGCAGGGCCGACGCAGTGACCCCAGCCAGCGAAAACGTGATATGGTCGAGACCAAGAGACTCCAGCGCGCAGCAGAGTTGTCGCGCTTCGCTCGTGCCCCCCAAGATCAGGATATGCATCTTTTGTCCTCACTAACGTCCCTGACAGGCACCCAATGCTGGCTGACGGTCATCGGCCTGGGAGAAGACGGGTTTGAGGCGCTTTCTCGCGAGGCGCAACGGGCAATTGCCCAGGCAGAGGTGCTGGTCGGTGCCGCGCGACATCTGGCGCTGGTCGAAAATGCCGGGGCAGAATCTGCAATACGCGAGACCTGGCCGTCACCCTATACGCAGGCGATGGCCGTTCTGGAGAGGCATGAAGGACGAAGGGTTGTGGTTCTGGCCTCGGGCGATCCGTTCTGCTTCGGTATCGGCAAACAGATTATCGGCCATTTCGGCCTCGCGGCGATGCGGGTCGTACCCTCGCGCTCCTGCCTGACGCTGGCCTGCGCCCGACTGGGCTGGTCTGCGCAGGATATCCGTCTGGTGTCGCTCTGCGGACGTCCCATGAGCAGACTGGTGCCTCTCATCCAGCCCGGTGCGCGCCTCGTCATACTGTCTGCCGATGAGAAGACACCAGAGAGACTGGCAGAATGGCTATGCGCCCGAGGGTGCGGTGAGAGTGTCCTGCATCTGCTCGAGGCCCTCGATGGACCATACGAGAGGCAGCAATGTTTCCGGGCATGCGAAGGGCCGTCAGGCGACGTGGCGCGTCTCAACATGATCGGTGTCGAGGTGGTGGCTGGGCCGGATGCACAGATCGTGCCTCTTGCCTCGGGGCTGCCTGACAGTTTTTTCGACCATGACGGGCAGATTACCAAGCAGGAAGTCAGGGCGGTTACACTCAGTGCGCTCGCCCCCCGTCAGGGCGAGATATTATGGGATCTGGGGGCCGGGTCGGGATCTGTCGGGATCGAATGGATGCTACGCCATCCGACCAACAGGGCTTTTGCGTTCGAGCGCGATGCTCAGCGCTGCGCGCGTATTGCCCGCAATGCAGAGGCACTCGGTGTGGATCAGCTTCACGTGGAACAGGGCGATCTGCCGGTGGCTTTGCCCGCTCTTCCCGCGCCGGATGCCGTTTTCATCGGCGGCGGGGTCGGTTTGCCGGGAATGCTTGAAATGGGATGGTCGGCGCTCGCACCGGGCGGGCGTCTGGTGGCGAATGCCGTGACGATCGAGGGAGAAAAGCGGCTTTTCGAGGCTTTTCAAGCCTGGGGCGGTGCGCTATCGCGCATCGGCATAGAGCGTCTGGGATCGATAGGAGATTTGTTTGGGTTCAGGCCGGCCATGACAGTGACACAGTACAGGGCTGTCAAACCATGATCATGGGTGGATTGGGCTGCAGGCTCGAAGCTTCACCGGAAGCGATGATCGATGTCGTCAGTCGGGCGATCGACCAGTGGGGGCTGCCGCAGGGATTTGCAGTGCCGCCTTTTCGTCAGAACCATGCTGCCGTGCAGGCCGTGGCGCGTGTGTTTTCCCTGCCGGTAACCGTTGTCGATCTGCTGGCTCTGGCCTCTGCGCAGCCAAGATGTCTGACCCATTCCGAACGCGCGCGGGTTACGATGGGATTCGGTTCGATCGCCGAGGGCTGTGCCTTGGCCATACTCGGGCCGCAGAGTCAGCTTCTGGGCGCGCGTCTGGCGGGTGAGGGCGTGACCTGCGCTTTTGCCATGATCGGAAACGCACAACCCAACGGACAGGCAAGCGGGAACCCCAGTCAGAATTCCAGTGGCAGTTCCATTGGGCATTCCACCGGATATGCCGGGGTATGACGGTTCATTTCATCGGTGCAGGTCCCGGGGCGGCCGATCTCATGACTCTTCGCGGTCGTGATATTCTGGGGCGCGTGCCGCTCTGTCTCTATGCGGGATCGATTATCCCGCCAGAAATTCTCGGGTTTTGTGCCCCCCAGACGCGTCTTGTCGATACGGCCCCGCTTTGCCTCGATGAAATCGAAGCCCTTTTTGTCGAGGCCTATCGCAACGGGCAGGACGTCGCGCGTCTGCATTCCGGGGATTTGTCTCTTTACAGCGCGGTGGCCGAGCAGGTTGCGCGCCTTGAGCGTCATGGCATTCCCTACACATTGACGCCCGGCGTACCGGCCTATGCGGCGTCTGCTGCGCTTCTCGGGCGCGAGCTGACTGTGCCGGGCCTTGTCCAAAGCCTTGTCCTGACACGTATTTCGGGCCGTGCTTCTGCCATGCCTGCCGCAGAGCAACTTGAAGCGTTTGCCGCAACAGGGGCAACGCTTGCCATCCATCTCGCCATTCACAGACTGGACGATATCGTTACCCGTCTGACGCCTTTTTATGGCGACGATTGCCCTGTCGCCGTGGTGGCGCGCGCAAGCTGGCCCGATGAACGTGTCGTTCTTTCGACACTGTCCGGGATCGAGGCCCTTATGGCTGTCGCACCCGAAACACGCACAGCCCTCGTCCTTGTCGGCAGGGCGCTTGGCCCCGGTGCATTTCGTGAAAGCGCACTTTACGACCCGCATTACCAGCGGCGTTTTCGTCAGCGAGGCAGTGAGGCGGCTTCGTGGACAGAACACTCCACAATTTCCTGAACGAAGCGGACTGCTCTCAAGCCGTCGCTTCAGGACTGGGTGCGTGCGGCGCCTTCCGGCTCCCTTCTGTGCAGCGATCTGCTGCATGAAAGGGCTGTCGTATCAGGTGGCAGTTTTACGCATTGCCTCGCCTTTTTTGACCTGACGTTCCATCCATTTCTGTGCTGTGAGTTTCATGGCCGGGTCGAGAAGACGATAGAACCGCAGGAGGTCGTCTTCATCGGGGGTGAGAACAGCAGGAATATCTTTCTCGATCATCCCGGTCAGAAAGGCCTCGGTAGAAACGCCGAACAGATCTGCGAGCTTGGGAATGTACTTTCTTAAACTACCGACGCGTCCTGTTTCCCAAAAAGCAACAGCGGATCGAGAAACGCCGAGGGCGTCCGCAAGTTGTTGCTGACTAAGGCCCTGACTCTTGCGAAGCATAGCGATGCGTCGCGTCAGGGTGAAGCTTGGGGATATCTCTGACGTCTGGCCGCTGGACATGATTATACATTCTCTATTCTGGCGAAAGAATTGACATCATAGGGTAACATTTATCCGGTCTCCAGATCATCCTTATTTTAATGCGTGTTTAATCTTCTCCAAGGTGTGTTGCGTAGCGCCCTACCTATATGATCGAGAAAGGCTGAAACGCGCGCAGGATGAGAGCGACCTGGCGGTGTCAGCAGACAAAGGGCGGTATCCGGAAAAGACCAGTTCGGCAGGACGCGCTCAAGCAGGCCCTCTCCCAGTGCTTGCGCCACCATGAATTCCGGAAAAAGTCCTATGCCCAGTCCGGCATGCAGGGCTGGCAGGAAGGCCTCGGCATTATTGGCCCGGTAGCGGCTGCGCGGTGGCTCGACCTGAAGACTCTTCCCCTTGCGTGTCATTTTCCATGGGCCGGAACCGGAGAGGGTCTCATACATGAAACCGTCATGATGTTTCAGGTCCCGGGGATGGGTCGGGAGGCCTCTCAGCGCAAGATAGGTGGAAGAGGCGACCAGCAGAAGCGGAATCGAGCAAAGATGCAGTGCGCGTAGTGAAGAAGGCGCATGGGCGGCGATCCTGATCGCCACATCGAACCCGCCACCGATCAGATCGAGCTGCTCGTCTGTATAGGTCATGGCCAGTTCGATATCTTCGAAGCGTGACAGGAAAGCCGGGAGAAGGGGGGCGATATGGCTGAGCCCGAAGCCGATCGGGGCCGTGACGCGCAGTAACCCGTGCGGGTGGTGAGCGGCCCGACGCAATTCGGCTTCTGCGGCTTCGCCCTCGCCAAGCAGTTTCACCGCATGAGACAGGACGCGTTCGCCTGTTTCCGTCAGCGACAGACGGCGCGAGGTTCGGTTGAACAGGGCGGTGCCTGTCGCCTGTTCCAGCCGGGATACGGCCTTGGAAACCGTCGGACGCGACAGGCCGAGCACGCGTGCGGCTTCGCTGAAGGAGCCATGCTCGACAATGCGCGCGAAAATCGCAAGCGCCTCGAAATCAGGAAGTCTTTCTGTCAAGAAATGGCACCGATCCGTTTCTGTCATTTCTATATCTTGACGTATG
>CAJQZM010038872.1:0-10913 GCA_907164665.1 Colias nastes
CACAGCGCAGTACAGCGCAGCATAGCTCGATGTTGATTTGTCACCCTAATAATTATGGGGTTGATAAAAAACAAGTAGCCTATGTTTGACCACGATTTCTGGATTATTTATCATCGAAATCGGTCCTATGATTCAGCCGCGAAGTGTTAACTATAAACGGACAGACATTCGGATTTATAATATAAGTATAATATATTTAAAATTTAAATAATAAGCTTTATAAATTAAAGATTTTACGACTGTTATTGTTGTATAAGTTATAACTAGTTTATTGAAACCCACTCGCCATTTTTTTAAGTGGTAAATACCTACTACGTGCTACTACATAGTTTTAAAATTGCGGAATTTCAATTGACAAAAAATATCGCGAACTGATAGATTTAGTACTACTTATATGATTTATGAATCTATTATTACTAACTTGAAAGTTAAAAATCACATTATTCGTTTGGTTGTCGTTCCGTTGCCCAGCGCGCAGTGAACCGACTGAATTCCACTGTGTTCAGTCGAGCCACAGTATTACAATATTATTTCCTACAGTAAGGAATCGCCTTTGATGTCGCGCGATGCCGCCGCCAGCGTAGGTACTTACGCTGCCACACGAAAATACGCTAGGGTTGCAACAAATGGGAAATAAAACAATTGTGATTATTAATATTATGATGAAATCATTTATTCATATGTACATTCAAAATAATTGCGATTATTAAATCTGATGTAATTATTTGTTCATAAATATATAATTACAGATATTGCACTGCTAAATATTATTTACGTGGACACTTTATTTTTGGATGTTCTTAATTGTATATTATAACATTTAACTAAGTAATGCATTCGCATTGGGATGTACAATCTGATTAGAAAATAATGAGGACAACATATACATAGCTTTGATTTTAATTCAACAGATACAATTAATACAATCTTTCTGAAATATTGTTTCCTTCTGGGATTTCAATGTAGATTTACATCCGTAAACGGAACAGTTTGTGCGCGCCATAATAGAATATGTAAGTACCTATGTTTAATAAAATTATTACACAAAAAATACGACTGCGTCGTCCTTTCGCGCTAGGTAAGGCAAACTAAGCGTGTTTGCCTTACGCGGCCCGCGTCGCCCGACCCCCGCCAGTTCCCCTCCGTTTCTCTGCACAAGTACATTCGTCGCACTACTGTAGGAAATATGGTAATACTGTGGCAATAGCATCGATTGTTAATTGCTCCTTACATCCTTGACTATCCTTTCTGCATCCCTTTTGTTGCTCTGCCAAAATATTATATTTAGTTAAATGTAAATATGATTAAGCTAACAAGTTCAAATTCTTGGAGGACATCCAGTGGCCGAACTGTCTGGTAATTTTACAAGAAAATAGAAATAATACAATTAGCGTTAAGAATCACCTTCTAGTAGTCATACTTTGTGGGAAGCGTTACAGAGTTGTTATATTTTTATTTAAATCTATCAAGGCTAAAGCGGTAATTAAGATTTTCATACGAAGCGAAAAAAAAACTTTTGACGAAAAATATCACTTCGACCTGCCTCAAAATCGTGATATCGTCACTTCTTATACTATGTATTTCAAAATATTTCTTGGCAACCCAAACCAAATCAAAAACCTTAAATTGGATAAGCGATTAGTATCAAATAGTCAAATAAATTATTTGACATAGGTACATTCGTACAAAACACAACTAATATGTCGGTAAAATAATAGGATTTAAATACGGTTAAATCCAGCAAAGCGATGCATAATTTTGACAGATATGAAGAGGTGAAATCTGTATACATCTGAGTTATGTTTCATGATCAAATAAACTAATTGTATCTTTCCGATTACTTCGCATGCTTTGAAGTACATGAGATACATGAGATTAACATTATTATTATTGCATCTGGTAATTTTGCTTCATCAGGTGTTTAGATACCGTCATATTGGCCAACATTGCCCGCTTTTTATGAATAATTTCAATTTCCGCAAAAAAATTCTATGGCAACGTTAGTATTTTCTGTTAGCATATGTTTTTCTTAGATCGTGTGCATATAATGCTGTAGAAAATTTCATTATATTTCAACATTTTATTCATTTTTTGTCTGTTTTTGAGGGCGGGTAAAGTTATCTGAACTTGTAGCCAACATTGCCCACGTCGATTTTTGACGTAAATATGACCTCTAGCCAGATTATATTAAAGTCCAATTCAAAAATGTTGGAAAAGATGTCGTTTACTTTAAAAATCAAAGCAGTATCATGAAAGGTTCCCGACTTTAGTGGCTGGGCAAAGTAACCCAGGTATTTTTTCTATTTTCATACAAATCGCATTTCGCTTTTCCAAAAGCCTAGGGTTGGTACATCTCAGTAAGATGAACATGACTTCCGATTTCTTTTACTGCAAATATTTCGTAGTAGGATTATGTTGTAGGCAATAAAAAGATAAAATAAGCAAAACAGAATATTGTTCAGTGACTATTTAATAAAAATAAACATATTTTTACATTTCAGTTGTGCTTAAAATTCAGCAATTTAACTTTATTTACCATGGTTCTTTCCGGGAGACCAAATTAAGCTTATTTTTCCGAAATTAACCGAATAGAAGTAATATTATTAACTATCAAATTATGTGGTAATATGAAATGTGCCAACCCTAAGCATTTTTTGATGCTGGGCAATGTTGTCAAATATAGATCGCTACATTATTGGGTAATTTTGCCCACCATTGTAACTTTTGTTTAAAACATCCTTCAGTGGTAATAATAGCATTAAAACACTCTTCAAACATTATTTTATAACATGTTATGAGTAAAAATAACCTGTGTTTTAGCCATCATGCACAAACTATCACTTGAATTTCACCATTTTTTGCCCGCAAAATCACACATGATATTCGACGAGTTACAACAAGTTGCTGATTTAAGTTAGCGACACACACAATAGGCAGTGTTGTCATACATATAACCTATTTTACACCAAATACTATTAATGTTGCCAAAGTATAAAGGTATTTTTGCAATTTAAAATTTTTCTTATGAATTGATTTTTGGGCAAAGATACCCCTGTGGGCAATGTTGGCCAATATGACGGTACTTCTCCAGTAATAATAATTAATTAGAGCTGGTAGCCAAAACGCTTATCTATTTAAGGTTAATTAGTAGAATATTATCAATAATAATAGTAATTTGTATAACCTTCTAAAGATTTGGTAGCCATATATAGTTAAGAGGAGGCTCCCTTTTTCATTTCTGGCACTGAGAGACCGGTTACGGTACTAGACGCTAATATAGCCGTAATAAAGTTGAATATCGCGTGCGCTCTTTGATCGCGTTCGAGTTCGTTCGATCCTTAAAAAAGGCATAATTTTTGAATAAAAAATGAATCGAGCGAAAATGTTACAATTACGTAACTGTCTTGTAGACCGAAAGAAAAAGACCCAATAAATCATATACTAAAGTTCCATTTTGATTGTATGTGTGCCTGTTTCAGAATATGTATGCAAATTCACATAAAATTTAGGGAGCTTCCCCTTAATGCCATGTTAAGAAATGGTCACAAAATATATAGTTTTCTTTTTTGTTTCAGGTCCGATAAGAAAGTATGAACAGAATAGATACTGCATGTTTACAAGGTATAATGCTTATATTGCTTCCAATTTACTCTCAAACGTATAATGTATTTTTAAAGAAAATCATGTTATTTTAACTATTTGTCAATATTGATCATAACACGTCCAAAATACATGCCGATAATTTTATTGAGTGAAATGTTATTTTTCTGTAAACCAATATATTTGTTTATATTATATTGTTTAGCTTTATCTTATTAAGGAAAACCAAAATGCAGCTTTACGTCATGTAAGTTTACGAAATAAAGCTTAACATATTATCCATGACTTATTTCTATTAAATCACGCAGTCGACTATGTCAGATAAACAGGGTATCGTCAGAGGTTCGGAAATAAAGATAATTAAAGAATCGTAATCAGTAGAAAACGTTTATTGTAAAGTACATATAACTAGAAATAATAATAGGAACTTGTGCCACATACTTTATAGTATCAAGCAAAAATATATACTCAGTTTAATACTGTAGTGAGCCTTACAACTAATCTATTTAAATGCACAAAGGATACAATCATTTGTGAACATTGAAAAACTTCCTAGTTAATACTTCTAAAAAGTCTCTCCACACGCTTATCAAAACTTATGTCGCCACAATAAGCGAGGTTTACTCAATATTCACAATTACAATAATAATAATTTAGCTTTTAAGGTTATTACACTAATATCTTATGCCGTAATGACCTAGCCTATGACTTGCGAAAAATAACTTATTATCAACGAGCACATTAGCACTTGTGCGGGCTTGTTCTCTTGCGTACAAGAACCCTAAAATAACTTTCACTATAATAGAGCACATTGCAGATAATGTTCATGTTCAATGTAATATTGTTTATTCGGGGATATCACTAAGCCGCATTCCTCCGGGGCGTCGGTACATGCGTTCATGCATGGGCAACTCTCCCACGAGGAATCTGTCCAGAGCCTTGGTGGCTATTTTCGAATGCCCTGAACTTCTGAAGGCAGTGCTCGCATCTCGGCCGGCATACTCCAACATTATATCAGCGCCACCAGGATGCTAAAAATAAAATTCTCGGTTAGATATTGATGAAAATTACATTCTTCATTGCTTTGGTCTTCGACTACTTTGAATGCCTACTAGTAAATTATAAAGATGAAATATAATCTTTTGGCATACTAAAATTGATTTATATTTGGGAATTCAATTTGATTATATTAGAAATCTAAACTAAAGAATAATAATGTATGTTAAATTGATGCTAACCTCGTCGAGGAATGTTGATATATCGTAGACGCGGTCGTAGATAACGACCCAGCAGTCTTGCGTGGTGTCGTGTAGAGAGACTTCAGCGAGTGAAATGACTCGGTCTTTCGCCTCGGGGGTGCCTGGCTCTATTCTGTCTGACCATTTTGGTTTAGCCTCTACACTCCATGGGTTAACTAGTCGTAAGGCTGCCATGGTTAATGCCATCATATCGAAGTCATTAGAGTCTGGTTTTATATCAATCGCACCCATATTCACTTCGGGTGGCGTTTGTACAGACGTCATCGTGCTTCTTTTGTCTTTATACTTTTAAGTAAAGGTAATTCGTAATCTTCTTTTCACTTTTCAAGTGATTATAGTTTCTTAAATACGTTTAATTTTATATGAAGCTGTTCTTACAACTGAAACAAAGAAACACAATTTATTAAAATTTAATTTCATAAAATTTCAAACTTTATTAAAAATATTGGATGTTAAAATTTTTTTTACCGAATTTGTGTTATTATTGAAATTACATAAAAAATAATTTGATTTGAATATATATTTTTTTAATATCTTCAAATAAATATTTTTGTAAGTTCAATATACTGGAAGTTTTAAGTTATCACATCAATTTAACGAATTACTGCGATAGTCGAAATCATATCGCGAACAATTGTTGACGCAATTTATAGGCTTTAAAGATAACTAAGGGTCACTTGTATGACCTGCAAAATATTAAATATTTAGTTTTGGATATTATTGAAATTATTTTCTAGAATAAAATTCACAAAAAGTATAAAAAATTATTTTATGTTACAATTTAGATTCATCAATCATCATCGAAAATGCGTTAACAACATAATTTTATAACATTAACTTTACACTGACTTAATGAAAAGTATAAATGGCAAAATATTTACCTTATAATAATCAATGCGTATAATCGCAGCTATATGCGTTATCTCTGCTGATGTTCGAAGTCCGGAGAATTACTGTCACAACAATTATCACTATGCCACCACTGATCGTAAACAAGATTGAGAGTAAATAATTCAGGTAAATGCATGAGAGCGTAGATCATTGCCACAAACTAATATCGACTGATCATCTATAACATTCAATTGGTGAATGAATTGGGCAGCCGTGTCGCGATATTTATATAGCTGGCGGTTCGCTGGGCACGCGCCGGGGTCTGATGTAATCGGTGAGGCGGCTTGCGCCGGCTGCGGCGTGCTGCTGCGATACGCATACATGCGATGCCAACCTGCGATTTTTTCAATTTTCAGCAATTTCTAAAAACAAAAAGGAGGAGTGTTCTTGTTAGTCTGTATTTTTTTTTTTTGGAACGATTTTTTCGGCAAATGTCAAAAGATAAAAAAAAAGTTCAGGTCAATTGGAGCATCCGGAGGTGTTCAGATTATTAATCCTTTTTATTCAAATATTAAGCCCTTCGTTCATATTAAGTTTGTATTCGGGGTCCGTCACTTAACACACTTGAAGGCCGTTACCGCTATGTTGTGGTTATTTTTGTCCACAATATTGAGAAAATTATTTTTGGATCTTGTAATGTGTTTGTCGTTACTTTCGATCAGGACATGAAAGTTATTTTTGGATTTTTGTAATGGGTAGGTAATTCAAATTAAACTCATTCCAGTTACGTAGAATTTCTTTCACTAGAATTATTTGACGTTATTAGATTAGGTATAAAAAGAATCCTAAAGCAGATATGAATTAGTAAAAACAATAACAATAACAGATACATAAAACATATATAAAAACTCGTAAATAACATCCAACAAAAAAAATACCTGTCGATGAAATAATATGATGTAATATTACCATTGAGTTTCGGAAGCGTATGGAAATTGATTGATTATCATTTTTTAATGCACCTAGCGTCGGTACCTATACCTGGACGATCATGTTTCAGAGACATTTTACTCGACTATTTAAGAATATTTTATAATTTTCTTTCATTCTATTTAAAAATAATGTTTAGGTAACTATATGTTCGTGGAATATACCTTAATAGCTCGTTTATAAATGAATAAGAGGCTTTTATATCTATTAAATAACGTTGATTTGAAGATTCAAATTTAAAATGACTTAAATTTTAATTTTATACCTATGAACTTATCTCTACTTTTTTGTTTGTTTGATAAATTTAGGATGCATTTATTTCGAAATTAAAATTGAAGGGTAAAATGCATCATAATTTTAAGTCTTGTGTTGACTTGGAATTCGTCATTTTAGGTATAAAATTAAAGAGCTTAAAACTTTCTTTATCTTAAAACGTAACTAATCCAACTTTACTCGTAAATCGTACATAAAATAATCATATAATAAAATGTCATACTCTAAAAGACTGGAAGAAATACAAGACTGGTTATACCTTTAGTATCTAAAAATACACATGCGGAACTAAAAAAAATCATCATGGTCCTCTGACATTAATTTCAGTCTATAAATGGCTCATTATACCATTTGAGGAATTGGACAATTTTATTAAACGCATAATATTATAATGTTTTGGTAACATAGGTTTGTGATCAGTCGAGTTGGTGACGTATAGCGTTGAATGAACTCGCGTAATATTAGAATGATAACATATTATGATTAACTTTCAAGATGATTGATGTATTTTGCCAAGTTGTTTGATAAATTGTTTTCCCGAATATACCCCAGTATTTACGTACGTTGAACGTCACATCTACAACAAAGATATCGTTCCATTTTTCCCACACTTTCTTGATACTGATTAGTTGATTACTGAGTAAATACAAATAGTATTCGAAAGTCTTACAAATAATCTCGCTCTTTTGTAATTAAGAAGTTTAAAATTATTTAATATACCACTGTATCGTAAAGATTTTTGGCTGTAAATTTAGTTAAATCTTTTAATTAAAGCAGCTGTCTATTTCCGGTATGATAAGACGGAGTACGATAAAAGTATTCATTCACCTTGTACATGTACATACTATTTACAAATTATTATTAAAATTGTGGACATATATTTTTTAAAGAAGCAGTTCAAAATCTTGTACATAAATATGTAGGTATGTATGATGCATTAATTTTGCATTCGTTTAGGATTCTGAATTGTTTGGGTAACCTATTAAGAACTCGAATTTCTATTACCCGAATCTTAAAATCCAGAAAACGGTTGTTAGAACTTTTAAAAGACAGATGTAATGAATGACAACTTTTTAAAATTCCTTTTTTAATTTCCCAGATGAATCAATTTCCAGATACACCAAAACCAGATTTTTAAAAAGTATTTTTTTGTTTCCCGTATTCTCATAATCCAGATATAGTTATACCAGATTCTCAGAATACTTTTTTTGTTTCCCATCGTACCATTTTCCAAATAAACTTACCAAATTTTCATAATCTTTTTATTTGGTTCCCATATAATCGTATAGCAGATAAACTATTGCCAGATTTTCATAATCTCTTTATTTGGTTCCCATACAATCGTGATTATACCTTTACTATTGCCTGAAAATAAACATTACCAGTAAGTAAAATGTTTTACTTGCCCATTACAGAAAGGTTTAAGTGTCAAATTCGACTCAGTAGGTTAGGTTAGGTTTGAACTGCGACCCTCACGCACGAGCCGAGCGAGCGAAGCGAGCGTGCCGCGGCAGCGGCCGGCGAGTGCCAGAACCGACTCGCTATTGTTTTACTTGCCCAACAGAAAGGATTAAGTGTTAAAATCTATTCAGTAGGTTAGGTTAGGTTCGTGCTGCGACCCCCTGGAAGGATTTCGTTTTTCTGGATATCGTTTATTTGAATTTCAAAAATCTGGACATTGTTTGTCTGGATATCAATCAACTGTATTTCAAAAATTTGTGTTTTAAAAATCTGGCTTTCGTGCATATGGATTACGGTCATCTGGATTTTGTGCATTTAGATTTCGTATGTCTGGAACTCATTCATCTGGATTGTAAAACGTCGTACAAATGAAGAAATGGGCAAATGAAATTCGGAGTTGCGATTATATGACAAACAAAACTTCGAAATTTTAAAATTCGGGGTTATGAAAAAATGTCCAAACGTTTTCGGGATTATGATATTCGGAATATTAAAATTCGAGATTAAGATAGGTAACCAATTGTTTGTTTATTCTGTTTAAAAATATTAAGTTTTAGCTATTGTATTTGTCTCATGAAATTTTAATTTTTCTTGAGCTAAACCGGATTTTTATGGAAGACGTATATTTTTTTACAAATATCGTATTTTAATCTAATGATATTTTTTTGGCGTAAATTTCCTATGGCAAAATAATATGATGTAACATTCCTCCGAAATTACTGTACGAATTGCGCAGTTATCGATA
The DNA here is from genome assembly GCA_907164665.1 of Colias nastes. Classification (NCBI taxonomy): domain Eukaryota; kingdom Metazoa; phylum Arthropoda; class Insecta; order Lepidoptera; family Pieridae; genus Colias; species Colias nastes. The sequence goes on from CAJQZM010038872.1 coordinate 9,160, forward strand.
TTTTATAAAAGGTTTATTTATATTAACCTATATAATATATTCTGTTTGCATATGTGTTTTTTTTTGGGAATTGGGAAACACCGTATTTTGTTTATCGGAATAATAATAAAATCTATTAAGTACCTAACTTTCCATTCAAATGATATGTGTTTATGTGTATATTGTTGACATAGCGCCTACATTAAAAACAAACCATCAGGCTGTTTTGCTTGCATATTATTATTAATTTATCTCGTCACACAGACAAATATTATGTAGTAACAAAAAAGACGTCATTGATTGTTTACGTCAGTGATTTTTCTTTGAAATAATAGCTTCTGCTGGAAAAAATAAAAACAATGTATTTTATGATGAAAGACTTTTCGTCATTATACTTAAAGATTATTCAACATAATGGTCTGTCTTTTACTTAAAAGCGAGTAAAGTAAGCTTTGATGTTGCACATGCTTTCTACTTTATAATGCTTATGTGTATGTATTATGTGCGGTATTCTGCAATAATAGAGATAGGATTAAGGATACATGAGTTTTTAGAAGGTTGCAGCGTAGGAAGTTAAATGTTTTGACTAATGGGTCACTGGACCTATCTCTTGACGTACGTAAAGCGATAACATACTGTATAGTCTATAATATGATATCACTATGACACTGATTGCGCTTGAGAAGGGTGCGGTGACCTACTTTTTGCCAAAATGTATTGAAAACGCGTAAAACATTATTACAATAAAAATTAGCTCATATTAATAAATGCATACGCAGTTTGTTACACACTGAATATTCTTCGTTTGATACTTCAAAATAACACTAGTTAAAACTCGTTCCCAAAGGAGTTTGTAATACAAAATACCATCATTTAATGCGTTTTATTTAGAGATAATAATATTTATCTGCTCTTAATTAAACCTCGTGATAGCGTTTACAAGATTTAACTGGATGGGGTCAAATGGTATGGGTCTTATAGCTGAGCGATAGAAAAATTTACTTAGCACTTAGCAGCGTAGAACTTGATTTAGTTGGTTCAACTTTAGTGCTGGTTTTAATATCTAACACGTGGTCGATTGGCCATTGCCATTGCCGTTTGATTAAGTATGACCCTAAATTAATTTAGCCAGGTTCAATTCAGGTAATAATTGCATCGAATGGCTTTTAATATTTTAGAAAACCGTATTAGAAAGAATAGTGAATAGCAGCAATAAGAAACTTAATTACCTAGACAGTTTTTTATAATATGTGTAGAAATGTTTAATGTTAGCCGTTTTCAGATTTAATAGACACTTGAAGTAGCGACAACCGAAAAAGAAACTAGAAGTACCTACAAGTCAATTAAAAATTAGAACTTATGTATTTTTTTATTTTTTTCAGTAGATAGATATTAAACAGCAAATTAATGGGACTATTGAATTCCCCATAGTTTGATCACTGGACAACCAGCTATTTTAAAGGATCTTAAATTTAGTTTTAGTAGTGCCTTCAATATTCAGTCTACTATAATATATTTTTATGATACAGCTCATCCTATCCTACTACTATAATCCTATCCTACTATATTAATATTAATAATATTATAAATGCGAAAGTTTGTGAGGATGTGTGTGTGTTTGTTACTCTTTCACGCAAATTCTACTGAACCGATTACAATGAAATTCAGCACACATATAGAGGGTAACTTGGATTAACACATAGGATAGGTTTTATCCCGGAAATCTCTCGGGAACGGGAACTATGCGGGTTTTCCTTTGAAAACGCGGGCGAAGC
>CAJQZM010038872.1:16767-46905 GCA_907164665.1 Colias nastes
TTCTCGAAGACTTTGCTCAAAGTTGGTAAAATGGAAATTGGCCTATAGTTATTACAGTCTTCTTGGTCACCACTTTTAAATAAAGGAATAACTTTACTTAACTTTAATAAATCAGGGAATATACCACAGTCACAACATTGATTAAATATAAACGCTAAGTGGTTGGCAATGTTTTCTATAATATTATTTACTAGATTTACAGACATTCCCCAGAGATCACATGTTTTTTTTAAGTTTAATGTTTTAAAAGTTTTAACAATTTCCTCTGCAGTCACATGTCGCAATTCAAATAATACATTACACTCAGCAACATGGTCCCTCAAGTAGGACTCCGCAAGCGCTGATGACGAATTTAATTTTTCGGTATTACTAGCAGGGACACTACTAAAAAAAAATGGAATCGGAAGCCGAATCGCAAACGCAGGCATTCCGTCCGGCTGATGCAAGTGTCGCGGCGTCTAACGTGATCCGCTTGTGGGCGTGACGCTGTCCCACCTTCGTGCGCGTTGCGTGTTATTATACTAACATAAATAGAAAGTTATGTAAACCCGTACAAATCCAATATCTCATGTTATCAGTCTCTGATAATTCATATGTTATTGCATTTCATCGTTAATTAACTCTAATCGTTTATATTTTGTATGTCGGAACAAATATTTTTGTTTTCGCTCCAGGCCGCTATCGCATCCACGTGGGGATAGCATTTATTTAATAAAAAAATGATTAACTCTAAAATTAATTAAAATTTTAAGTGAAAATGACCACAAGTGTAAAGTGCGCTGAAATCGATTCAGCTGTTTCTGAGATTAACCCAAAAAACTCACAGACACTTCAGTCCATCGAGTTTCAGCCATAAGTATATCTCGAGATTATAGCGTAGATTACCAGTAATACTTTTATCATAGTCATAGCATAGTAGTGAATTATAATTTTATTGAGATCTCACACAGTAACTATTGCTGAAGCAAATATATAGTCATTATATGTTAAATCAATATTAGATATTACAAAATGTTTATTATAATGGAAAAATTATTCCACCTTACAAACAAAAACGAATCACAATTAAGTAAACAATATCGTATGAATTAAGTGAGGTCATTGAATCCCCCATGAGATTAAATAATAACAAGACAGACGATAACTCGTAATTTTAAGAAGAGTGCTTCATAAAAACATGTTTACTGATTAAAGACTGTAGTGACGCTAAGTTTTCCTCAGATTATGGAATAAAGTTATGTGATAAAAAATGTGTTTACACTTAGATAAGTTTAACAATTGCTATTGGTCAATTCAATATGATATGATGCTTAAGGTTGACTGCCACATGCTACCTCATGATAAGAGGAGATAAAGCCTACTTTACCTTCGTGAAATCATCTGTTTTTGTTAATTTTATCAGCCTATCTTTTGTTTTAATTAATGTCATTTTGAACAACATTTGAATTAAATTACTACCACGTACCAAATACTTGCATCTTAATTGTTATTTTTGTAATTAAACGATAAATTGCGAACTATGAACTCGTGAACACAAATTTAATGTACATTTTATATCTGTTACCTACCTAAAGGAATTGGTTATTCGAGAAAAATGTATTTTAGTGTCGAAATCTTTTACTTCCAGGTAAGTTTAACGAATACAGTAGGTAAGATTTTTGTATTGTAGAGTTTATTTTATAGGACCGCGCTATAATTCTGCATCTGTGACTTAACTGTCTTGTCTTGAATAAGCCGTATCTATGTTCGCTTCGTTTTTGTAATGTTTAGTACATTCGAATAAATGTAAGCAAGTAGGTAGCAGTTTACAGAAAATACAATTTATTATGAACTAAGAAAAATGTGTCGGTGTGTTTTGGTTTAATACTTTACTCTATTAATAAATTTAAATTATTTACCTATTATAACCACAGAACTATATCGAGATAGAAGGAAAGAGTGTATGTACCTCGCGTGGCGAAAAGACGATTAATCATCGTCTTTGCTCGCCACGATGCTCAGTCCGCTCTCGACTGCTCTCCGTGTGTGACGTACTAATGCAAACAGAAAATGGCCCCGTGCTCGATTATTAACTGTGCAAACACCACAAAAAAAGTTGAAGGTGTCAATGAAAATATTTCCTTTCACCGGTAAGTACTTTTTGCCCTAAAATATCTGATATTACTTATAAAACAATTTATTTTTGTGCTCCGTATTAATTTAATGTAAACGGTAACGGAATGATGCTACTTTTCCATTACGGCTTTAATTTTACACGCCAGACTGGACATGCATTGAAAACCAGCAATGAAAATAAAACATTCCAAACTGTCGAAACGCGGTATAGGTTGATTTCTCATTTTTCTGTCAAAAGTAAGGATATAGAGTTGTACCCCACGATTTTCAATGCCGATTTCTTAGTCGATTCAAATCGATACCTATTGAAAACAGAAAAATGATAATTATTTTTTAATCCTATAATAATATTATTGTTAGGTATATTGATGGCTTAAAATATATTTACTATATACTTATTGCAAATTTGTTTCAGTTTTCCGAAAGATTCTCTTGTGAAAAATAAATGGATGGAAGCAACGGGTCGTAAAAACTGGTTTCCTACGAAACACAGTCTGATTTGTTCCATACATTTTCACGAAGATTCGTTTACTGGCCCATCAAAGTTTCGGCGAATAATGTTTTAAGTGGTTGAGGAGTTCCTTCCGTCTCCATCATTAGCTCAGCACCATGATACTAGAATTTTATATTGTCACCTGACTTGCACATGTATGCAAAATTTCAGCTCAATAAGTTGAGTAAATCTACTTTAATATTCAATTGCAAGATTTGATCCGAACATACATACATACATTCATATACACATGTATATGCATACAGTTTAAGTTAATAAAAAGTTTGTAAAAATTAACATACATTTTTATTCTCATTCTTCTGTCAAGGTCAAAATCGATTCCCAATTCGATTCCATAAAATGTTTTAACTACCTACTTAGTTTCTATTTATTAGGAGACAATTATTTTGACGTTGTGAACATCACTAAAAGACTCGCGTGACGTCAAAGTACCTACGCAAAATGTTACACGCTTGGTTCTCATATAAATCGACGAACTATTTCCTTCTATCTCGATATATTTCTGTGATTATAACTGCCTCGTTCCCTAGCGTTCGTTGTAAAGTTTTCTTGACTTTTCAGTTACCTACCGAGGGAAAATCGAGGGAAAATTATTTCATTTACATACTGAAACTCAATAAGATATTAGTAATGTGGGTTTTCCAATGTCATTATACCTACTCGTTTTGTTGTCCCATTTTATATCGCTTCAGAAAATAATGAAATTATAAAATATCATGCGATATTTTTTTTTTTGGGGTTATATGAATTTTTAATCTTTCGCAAGGGATCCTTGTATGTTTCGGGATCCCGCTCATAGTAAACATTAAAATTTATACAAGTGATATAAAACGAATAAAATAACTAAACTAAACAATTTATATAAGTTTTATTGTTAACTTTAAACTCAGTTAATGGATGAATTTAAAAAGTATGAAGAATCTATTAACTGTGTGATTTTCATTAATAGTTGTAAAACTTGGACATTATCTATTGACAGGTAATTTCGAGCGGTTTTTTGGGGGGTTCTAGTGCTTATAGAAAAAGAGCGTTTGTGTTGAGCACATGTGTCAGAAGTGAAACTTCTTTGGCAAGATTTAAAAGATACCAAAATCGTCGCCTTACTCCATGACGGTATTGCCGTTACGCAACCTTGAATTTTCACTCTCAACGCGCTTAAAGAATCATCAAAATATATGATACTAGCGGTCCGCCCCGGCTTCGCCCGTGGTACATATTTCGCAATAAAAGGTAGCCTATGTTCTTTCTCAGGGTCTAAAGATTGTCTGTGTCAAATTTCATCAAAATCGGTTGAGAGGTTTAAGCGGGAAGGCGTAACAGACAGACAGACAGAGTTACTTTCGCATTTATAATATGAAGTAGGGATTTCAGAATTTCAATGTATTATCCTGAGAGAAAACAGACAAGACCGTTTGTATGGAGAAAAAAAAGACGGGTTGCACTCCGGGAGTGCCGGCAGAAGTGAAAACTTGATTATTAACGTTGAGCATGTTTGATATTTTGGAATGGTATCCGTCTTACGCTTTTTCGATCAGGTCACGTGTCCTGACGCGAGTTTAAGATTTTATACCCATTACAGAAAAAGTGCTCAACGCCGCTAAAGAAGTTTTCACTTCAATAGCCACCCTTAACCCTAGTAGACTGTCAATTTTATACCATAGAAATATTTAAATAATTTCGAAAACGGGCTATTGGAAATTAAACCCATAAAATCCCCGCCCATTATACTTGTAGGACGTGCTTAGTTTATCTTGATTATTTTATGTTTACACAATTATTCCAAAACAATAAATGTTTTCGTAATTTCGTGTCACTGATAAAATTATGTGGTGTCATTTGACGTCGCATGTTTTTCATTTCTTTGTAAATATTTAACGTTACAACTAAATTAGGTACATTGCGATGTCCTTAATGTGCCAAAGATACATTTCAGTATGCAAGTAAATTAGCACTTTCTTTTGTCTCATGATTCATAAGTTTTGGAACAACTTTGTTCTTACTAAGTATGATAATGTCATACAGACTATATTTCTGGAATTGAAAACCTTAGCAACACGTAACTCCACTCAACACAATGCAATAAATCAAGATAGTTGCTTTAAGAGCCCTTTATACTGAAAGTTTAGGCATTTTAGGCACTGAGACGGCTCGCGCCCGCCTTTCGCAGGAGCCGGCGCGGCATGAACTCCGGTGACCTATGAAGGCGGGCGATTACGCCACAGTATAAATAAATCAGTAGTTCGATTTTATTTGCTATCGTAGGAATGTTGTTGATAAATAAATTTACTACTTATCCTATACCATTAAACGAGCAATATTTGCATATTTATATATTTGTTTGTATAATATATACAGTGTGGAAATTTTCGATGTGCCCTGAATGGAAAGTACTTGAAATTAGGGATAGCAAATTTTTCTGAAAGGAAACATTCCTTTTTCAAATTTTATTTTATTATTCAAATCGATAGAAACAATGTAAAAGATAATTTATTGTTAATTTCTCGTAAAAATATTTGCTCTTAGAAATAAAAATATCATGGAATCGAACATTTTTATTGTAGAATGTACAATGTACATCATCTAAACATAAAGAACGCTTCTGGTTTATTGGTCTATTTTATACATACATTTAAAGTTTAAAATGAAACTCTCCTTCTGGATACATTAATTTATTTTCTTCTGAAAATATTGGTAATAATAATTAAAAGTAAAACAAATAAAAAAGGCAAAATAATAATTGAATATAAGTATGTAATAAGTATGTTAGTGTATTCAACCAACTTAAAAAAGTGTGACTATTTTACAACAATTTGAATAATAATCAATTAATGATTTGTATTATTGTATACAATATCGAAGCTTTTTAAGAAATGTATAAAATACTTTTTTATGAATTATTAATTATTATCATACATCATAATATTATGTTACCGGCAATATATTAAACCCTTCTTAGTAAATGTATGTTATTCCGAGAAACGGTCGGAATGAAATAAATTATATTCGTCACATTACCTATGATAATCTTTAAATCTGAACTTTTCCTAAGTAGCAAATGTGGGTGGTTTTTGGGGTAGCGATTAACCAATATGAGGTCAAAACTAAAATCCAAGATGGCGCCGACGAAAATTTGAAATGTTTTCGTCATGGGTGTCATTTTCAAAGAGTTGGAGTAGCTATTAATCAATATGAGGTCAAATCTAAAATCCAAAATGGCGCCGACGAAAATTTGACATCATTTCGTCACGGGTGTCATTTTCATGGTTTTTGGGGTAGCTATTAACGAATATGAGGTCAAAACTATAATCCAAGATGGCGCCGACGAAAATTAATAAATAATGACACCCATGACGAAAAGATGTAAAATTTTCGTCGGCGCCATCTTGGATTTTAGTTTTGACCTCATATTGGTTAATAGCTACCCCAAAAACCATGAAAATGACACCCATGACGAAAAGATGTAAAGTTTTCGTCCGCGCCATCTTGGATTTTAGTTTTGACCTCATATTGGTTAATAGCTACCCCAATAACCATGAAAATGACACCCATGACGAAAATATGTAAAATTTTCGTCGGCGCCATCTTGGATTTTAGTTTTGACCTCATATTTGTTAATAGCTACCCCAAAAACCATGAAAATGACACCCATGACGAAAAGATGTAAAATTTTCGTCGGCGCCATCTTGGATTTTAGTTTTGACCTCATATTGGTTAATAGCTACCCCAAAAACCATGAAAATGACACCCATGACGAAAAGATGTAAAATTTTCGTCGGCGCCATCTTGGATTATAGTTTTGACCTCATATTCGTTAATAGCTACCCCAAAAACCATGAAAATGACACCCATCTCGAAAAAAGTCAAATTTTCGTCGGCGCCATCTTGGATTGTTGTTTCATAAAAATAATATTTGTCATACTCATTGAATACAGATCAACCAACATCATACAAATAGTCTTTCTACTAGTACTTCAAAACTTTGCCGCTATTCCTATTCAACAACCCATAAAAAAGAGGATCTCAGGCAATATTAATTTTTAAAACATAATTTTAAATCACTACATAGTATAAAACAAAGTCGCTTTCACTGTCCGTATGTCCCTATGTCCCTTTGTACGCTTAAATCTTTGAAACTACGCAACGGATTTTGATGCGGTTTTTTTTAATAGATAGAGTGATTCAAGAGGAAGGTTTATATGTATAACAACATCCATTAAATAGTGGAGAAGTACTGTTATTTTTGAGGTTTCTAATGTGATGTCGTAAAAAATTACATTTTTTCCGCTTACATTGCAAACGCAGGCTGAACCCTTCGAGTTTTATCAAAATAATGTACTAAGTATTATACACATTAAAAAGGTCTACAGAAAAATCCGCGATGGTATAATATGTCTATCTCTTATTGATAACCCTTATTGATTTTAACCAATACAGCATTAATCCTAAACCAATTAAATACCTTGAATACATTGTTAATATAGATCTATATGGCCCTTTACACCGTATGATTTAAGTGAATATTTTCGAAGATATTACAGATTTAAAAATTGCGGGACGTACCGTTTGCGGCGGTAGGTACCGGCCGGCCGCCCGGCTATATATTTTATACCCGTGCGAAGCCGGAGCGGGCCGCTATGTTTTTATATACAACGTTCACAGTTTTTGTGTAGTGAATTTAGTATCAGCATTGCACCCGTGCGAAGCCGGGGCGGGTCGCTAGTTACAAATAATTGTAATATGAAACTTATACATTACAGTTGATTTGAAGAATAAAATAGAAAATTTAATTTTTTTACATTTTTAGTTCTTTCGATTCCCGGTCGAAGAAAATGAATTTTTGAAAATCTTTGAATGCAGTTCTATTTATTTTTAAAAATAAAGGAAATTTGCTATCTCCAGTATTTCTAGTACTTTCACCCAGGGCCCATCGAAAATTTCCACACTGTATTTACAAACAAATATATTAATATGCAAATATTGCTCGTTTAATAGTATAGAATAAGAAGTTAATTTATATTTACAACAATTATCCTAGGATAACTAATAAAATCAAACTACTGATTTATTTATACCGTGGCTGTGCTCGCCGTTTTACTCGCCGCTCGGTTCTAATACGCGAGCGGCGACTACAACGTGGTCGGGAGCAAAACTAGCACAGGTCCTCCCTCGATGACGTCCGGCTGGACTCTGGCGGCATTGACGTGGTGCGCGCGAGTCGCATTTTACGTATTATATTTTATATAGAAAAAAATAAGGGCTAAATTATAAATCTATCCAAAAATTTCCCTGTAAAACCTGATTAGTAAATGAAATGTAAAATTTTCATAAACATAGCGTTCCCCTAATTCTCATAAAACTGATTATGCTTTCAAAATCGATGTTACTTCTGATTTTTTTTTGATCGAGTTAAATGTTTAATATTGTGTTTTTATCCAAAAAAGTCACTAGATCAAACGTTTATCTGTGCTATATATTTTTTTAGGATTTTAAATATGATGATTTCTATCCAAAAACCATGATTTAGAAACATACATTTTGTGCCATGGCCCCTTAGAAAGTGAAATGATTTATGTATTATTGCGTATAAACAAATTATTGTTTATAACATTGTTTAATACAGATATTTCAACCGACTGTAATAATGTGCCTACAGCTTTGTTAACGCTTAAAAGTAGCTCTTTATTATCCTCTTTGTATTTAATTTTAGAATACTGTCTTCGTTTACTTCTTACGATAACATTTATAACACATTTGACAGATATATACGTACATACAGTTAGGAAACTAAGCCCCTGCGATGAAATTTTGACGTAAGCACAGTTATAGCTATAGGGCTGTTAGCTTTTTGATATTTAACCGACTTCAAAAATAAAGGAGGAGGTTATCAATTCGGCCTGTATATTTCTGTTTGCTTTTTTTCACAGTTGATTTTGTGGTAATTTTGAGATTACAACCCGTTAAAATACAAAAATGGTGTAGCCTAAATATGAATTTACAAGAAGAAACAATCCGAATTAATACACCTTGTAAAAGTAAATACGTTTTTATCAGTGCTATATTTCGAAATCTTGTTTTGTTATGGACGCCGAAGGTTATTTAATGTACCTAAATTATTTATACCTAATGCTTGATATTTGTATTATACATATATTCAATAATTATTTTAAACCAGAATTTACAATACTTGTATGTAGGTATACCTACTAAATTATTTTTAAAACGATAAATTAAACTAAATTAAAAAACACAAAATATGCAGAAATAAATTAAAATTTTAAATTATTATTATACGAGCATAGAACCTCTTTGAACCATACCTTTTTGTTTTAGGATGAAAAAGAAAATAGTTTGACAGGCTTAGTGCTTGACAAAGTGGTGACGTCACGTATCGATAAAAATACAATAATGGGGAATATTCATGTTTTTCTTTTTTGTCTTAAATTAATAGTTTACTATTTTATAACGTAGAAAAAAATATTAATGGGCTTCAAAATACTCTAGATAATTTTAAAAATGAAATTTAAAACTTTTAAAAAATTTAAGCAGTTCAAACGCCGCCATTTTGCGCGCGCTTTGCGTGACGTCACATGACACGTCCAGTGGGTGTTTACCTTAGTGTTTACTGTGGAGTGATGAATACAATGTCATGCCAGATGACGTCACATTTCGTTCGACCAGTGGTGGCGCGTTTTGGAAGTTTGAATTTTACTCCCTTATTTTGCACTTTTTGAATATTATTTTAGGGGTTTAAATAATAAGTAAATAATAAAAATCCTTTTCATTATAATATTACGATAATAAGTATTCGAGAAAAAAATATTTTAGCCCATTTCAAATTTTATGCATATTCCCTATTGTAATATCTATCTTTTATGTATTTATGTTTTAACATTTTGGTGAAATATATTATTTCAGTTTAATTTGAACACGTGCTTGTAGATAAGTTGATTTCGGCGATCATTTTAAAAATGCCACGTACTAATTGCGCAGTATTCGGCTGCTTGAATTCAACTATACCAATTATACCACCAGATGATTTTGTTCAATATGTCGAGAAAATGGATAACATTTTCGTTGCTGCTTTAAGAGAGAACACATAAACTGTAAAGTGGCTGAATTAATTTACAACGAATTATACATAATCAGTTACTTAAAAAAACTGTTCATAAGATTGAGAATATTTTACACTATAAAATTTAACAATAAATTCCGAATTAGTCGTAGTAGACGAAAGTATTTTTCAGTAAATAATTTGTAATTTTTTTTTTCGAATAAAGGCATATTTATGTAATGGTTATTTTAATATCTATACATATAATAAAATCGTAGGAAAGTCAAAACTGTAGATTGAATATTTTTTTAAAAGAATACTTGGGACAATAGATACCGAAGCCAAAAATATAGTTAGGCTACAAACTGAAACAATCGATATTTATTTAACGTGAAGTCATTGACATCACTTTTCTATACTATGTATCTTTTTCATTCAAATTTTGTGGATGTGTCACCCGCTACTATCGATCCCCCTGAATACCCTTATTTGTATACGTAGTATATTATTATTAGTCTGTGCCCTTATGATTCTCGTAAACACGCTTGCTTGTGTGCGTGTGCCATTTCGAACGTTTTGTATGAAGTTTCCTTACTGTATGTATCTGTATATTGTGTTTATAATCAGTGGCAATATGGACATTTATTTTATTAACGAATTTTCCTCATACATCTCAACCTTAATGCCATCGAATGCCCATATTGCGAATAGTTTACAAGTGTGCTACTCTAATAAAATCTCAGTTTTAAATCAACGTACGATTTTTATACACAACGTTTTTGAAAACTTTCGTGTAGGCACAGGAAATAAATAAAACAAAACAATTATTATCTAGGTAACAATATATTTTTGTTATCAACGGCAAACTTAACAACGAACTACAATATAGATCTTTCCAATATAATGCCAGCGCGAAGTATAGGTAATTGTATTTAACCTAATTAAGTTAAAAACGTTCAGGAGCTAAGTCCTTATATTATTCACAATAATCACATTAATTAGGTCAACTAAGGAAAAATAAATGGACGGTATAGAATAGATAGGAATTTGCTGGACAAGCAATAAAAATCGAGGTACAAAAAAAAACATCATTGGAAAGCGTTTAATGCATTTAGAATTTAAATACTTTAACACTGGTTACGAGTTGTGTGTAAATGAAAATATAGATAATTCTTTTCTATTAAAATAATTATTTGTCATATTTGTTATTAATTAATATACCTAGCACAACGGTTAAGGCAGCTTCATAATAACATCTTGTGCAAGTGACTTGGGAATTAATGTAACAGTCTGCACTATGGATTCATTTTGTTTTTATACTGTGGACAAGACGACAAATAAAATAGTGATTGTTATATGCTTTATTATACGTATATCATTTGTTATGGCTAATTTAATATAACCTATTAAATAGGCACTAAAATATATTTAAACATTGCTTTGTTTAATGAATTGACATTTGTCGCAAATACTTTAAAATACTTTAATCTTTATAAAATATAACATACCAATTTCCTAAAATATTTAATTGATATCAAAAAGCAAAGAATTAGATAATATAAACACTTAATATTGTAATATAATGACACAAACTACGTAAGTATTTTAATGAATAATCAATAAATATAATTTCTTCTCTATACCAATAAACAAAAATTTGAAACTTCTCGATCGGTAATGCTATCATTCAGAATTCAGATAATTAGAAGTAATTGATAATTATCATACATTTTTTAGTTAATTGAGTACATCAATTTGAAAAGATAACCGTCCAAATGATAAAATATAACATTTTTTTAAATTTTCAAATTAAAGTTAAGTTTTGATGGTTTCAAATGATCTAAAAGCTATAAGTATATGAATAGAACATGCAATTTCTTAATAGATATTATTTTTACAATAAAATATATTTTAAAAATAAATTATAAATATGCCGTTTATATTTTGTCAATTTACATAGCTAATTATACAAATCCTAATATTAAAAAGCGTATCTTGTGAAATAGCGGTCTATAATTTCGGAATAGAAAACTGCATTTGTCTTTATTACTGTACAACAATACATAGTTGAAGGATTGTATGCTTTTGGCACTAACTTGAAATATCATAATAAATATATAAGTATTTTACAGTTACTCGTATTTACAGCTTATGTAATATTGAACGAGCACATTATATATATATTTACAATTTAAATGCATCTCAGATAAAACATTAAATATGACTGGTTACAACACTTATGTAGTAAATAGGTACATTTGTGGGTTATATAGTAGTGACAATTCATTATCTACACATGTACATTGATTACAAGCTTCAGCGAGAACGACAATGACTGATTAATATTATTTTAAATAGCCGAATACAATTGAGAAACGAAAGATAATTTCCATTCAGTCTCTTCATCATTACTTTCATAATATCACCTTTTACAATACGCCCATATTTTTGTTATTCTCTGATAAGGTTCTCGGCCTTTAGTGATTGAAAGGACTGAATGTAATTTCAGCTATTGCATTTTACTCAAAAGCAAAGCAACTAATAGCCATGTTTTTTTATCATTACTGAAATCTATCGATTAGGACTGACATAAAACTGACACAGGGTCATTAATAACTAACATCTAACATAAAATTTATTATATTGCACACACCAATTAATTATCTATTTGTATACATTAAATTAAAGAGTGGGCTAAATCCCTCTCCGCCATAACCTCCTAAACTCACCGCTTAACTACCTTGTGGAATGACATGCTAGGCGCTCCTATGTTTTCTTTACCAAGCAAACTGGTCTATAATTGAGGATGGTTGGAAATTTTATGTGAATTACTTTTGTTAGGGTTTCATTATTAATACTGTAACATATTATATGTCATCATTGACATTCTTTATTGTTTTCGGTGAAAAGTATTGTGTCAGTCGATTGTTGATGTTGATGTTGATCGTTACTGCAAACAGCTTGCTCAGTGAGCGCCGCGTGCTACAAGCTCTGCTCTACCGCTGTCGTGATGATGCTCTAGGGCCTATCTAAGTCTACCGTCGATACAACGACCTGGGATGAGATGACCCGCGTATTAAATAGTACTCGATGCAACGTTGATGGCACATGGATGACGCGAAATCTTTAATGAAATGTACGCGAAGCTCTAAAGTAACTTTAGTGATGCTAATATGAAAGCGATCGAATGTTACAAAATAATATTTAAGATGATCAGTTACCCGTAGCACCAATGCCAATCTATGTTAGCAAAACTATGTTATCGTCGCGACTTTACATTCTAGTTCTATTCGTTTAATCGTGATGTATCGAACAAACCTACCTGCGAATTTTACTCGTGAAGTTATGAGTTTATTTAAAATGTTTTAGATTAATTTATGATGTTTTAGTAAAAGTAGAACATTGTTATAAAATTCAGTCACTACTACTGGTAAAATTGGTAATTTCTATATTCTAGAAAACAATTTCCAAAATTTGTTTGACTACCCATAAAATCCCGGTGGAGAAGTGGGACGATTCATTTCGAGAAACGATTTATTGGGCAGTGTGCTTTGTGAGTAATTTTTTCATATTAATTTTCGATATATTTATTCGCCTCCCTTGTGCCATTAATTTTGTATAAGCCTTCACAGAACCTGCGTGACTTTCTCATTTCAGTCCGTTGCATGTCTAATTTCATTCATTCATTCGGATTGAATTCGTAGAGCGAACGTATACTGCCTAAGCGCCTGACGTGATAATCGAGCAATTGTTCTTTTCTTAGTAACTGTCGTTTGGCGACACTGGAGTTTCACGTCGCAATAATTGCTCTGAAAAAAGACGCAGGCGCGTATAGAGTCAGTATCCCGTTTAGAAGAGCATGTGGCAGCGCAGGTTGGAGTTGGCTATTCCGTGGTGTGCGCGGTGAGGTCGACCCCCGGCGTCGCGCTGCCCAGCGCGGCCGGCGGATCGCTGGCGGGGAGGGACAGTAGATGTTAGGCCTCCAGAAATATTAGTGCGGTTGGCTTTGGTTCAAGGTTCGATTTTTTCGCCTCCACAACTAGAAACTCGATTTCCTGAAAGAGAGAAATTTTGTATGATTAAAGTTTAATAGGGTGACATGTGTACCTATTTTATTCGGATTTTCTATATTTTATATTATTTCTTGTAGATTGAACTTTTCACAATCAAACATATTTAAAACACTTTACGTAAAGTAAGACAGAAGTAAACATTATATTATCATCAAATTTACTAACTGGTTTATCTCTCTGCGCAAACGATTCGGCTATAAGCCTGGCCACTTCCTGATGCTGCATTCCCTCGACGCGATGTCCATCCACCGCGAGTATTAATTGACCCACTTCCAAGCCGCCCGCCTCGTACGCTGAACCGTGCTCCTTGAATTTCAATCATTAAAATATAGCTAGGGAATTGTGACGCGCATTGTTACTGACTTTAAGAACTTTATAATTGCGGAAGTACATGAGCAATCTGAATGAAGCCTGAAGAAAATAAGTTTTAACGAAATTAAAATCATTCACAGAATGGGTAATCCATCTTACAAAAAATTGGAAAGGTTTGCTTAACGTACCCATTTTAAAGTAACAGTTTCATTGAAAATACATTAACTCTTATCCAGTTTATAAACTCATCATAATGCTAATGAATAAGTTTCACGATATAAGTAGTAATTACAAAGTATTTGAAGCTGTAAAGGGACATTATTCTGGTCAATCTCCCATATTTCTCAACTTAAAAATGTTTACCTTGTTGTTTTCGAAGTTTTAGATTATGGAAATAGATTTTCTTTCCTGTTCTTCTAATTTATGTACCTACAAGATATTATAGATTTGTATTATTTTGAAAATTTACTTACGTGAATATTAATGATCCTTGGTAGCGGATGTTTAGTGTTCGCTCCGCCTTCAATAGCAATACCCAGGATTGGTTTAGTCTTCTTGACAGTAATGTGTAGATTCCCATGATGGTCTGGCACGACTCTCGCAGAACGACTCTCATCCCCTTGGCCTTCCCCGTGTTGTAATCGTTGCATTGATTGGTGCCTTCGTATGCCTCCCCGATCATCTAACAATGCACCTCCCTCTTCCTTCATGTCGAAACTACGCGATAATTTGTGTGCTAGTTCCTGTTAAAAGATAAGAAATTTATACACAAAGGAAATGTACACATGACTAACAAATATGTAAGAATTACTTGATTGAGGCTTCAACAGTAACTTCTAAAACTTCTTTAAAATATTCACAAGAGTACTTACTTTCTAACTAAATAAAACTTCCTAATACATACTATATACAACATTCATACTAAACTGTGACGCTACTCTAACAGCAAAATCTTCAGCCTCTAAAACAACTTTGTGCTCTAATATAGGATAGTGTAGCTGGGTGGCAGAGGGTAGGAGTTCTCCTGAGTTATCTGGACTTATTCACAAAGACCTTGTGCCTCTCAGTTACAGGAATGTAAATGGTCCGTATGTTGAATGTATCGAGAAGCTGTAAGTGAGATGTGAGCTGGAGGCATATAATCATGCTTTTCGATCACTCGGTGGCGTGGTACAAACGTATTATACAAGTGTCGGTTTTGGTTTCATGAGGAGTCTTTAAACCAATTAGCATATTTATATAGGAACAGAGCCGATTTAGAAAATGAAAATTGCGCAGCAAATAAAATAAATAAATAAAGAGTAGCATTGACCATTTATAAAACGATAAACAAAATCAAATCTGAAACTCAAATTCAAATCCATGCATTAATTTCAATTGGCCGTTCGTCACAATCGCGAAATATTTTAGAAGTAAGTATAGCCGATCTAAATATTTTCGAAATATCCGGTCGAATAGACTCGATAGCTACAAAACTGTTTCATGCACAATATTACTCTCATCCATCTCTACAGGCTAACAAAAAAGACAGACGAAATGAAAAATAACCGAAATGGAAATAAATGTGCGTAAAACTACTCCGAATCCAACATAAAACTAACATAGGTATCGACAAAATATAATGTGCAACAATAACAAAAGTGGTAACAGAAGTTTCTAACATCAAGCAATCCTTCCGATTTTAAAGCGAGAATTTTGAAAAAGGAATTTAATAGATATCGTGCAAAAGTAATAATCGTCAATGTGCTAGGACAGATCGCTGATTATTCCGACGGTGGAAGGCCGGGCCACTTACTAGAGGTCGTCCCCAGTACCATGATTTAACTTTCTGCGTCCAGCCACCGAGTGATGAGCGCAGCCCCTCGAGGTAGCCGCACTGAAACATCACACTCACTCAGCACCTGAATCTAGCCAGAACAGCAGCGCTGTCAACTGTTCCCTATTCCCCTAGCTCTCGAATAGCTATTCTTTATAACAGCTCGTTCTTAAATAAAATGACTGTCAGTATGCCAGAAGGTTATACTAGATTGAAGCAACATTTGCGGCCTATTATAATCATACTTGATTAATAATTTTAGCTGTATGGAGAATAAGGAGCATAGGAACTACAAATGAAAGAAGAATATCTAGCATACATTGTTGATTACGAAAGAAATATTTAATGGCAGTTCCGAGCTAGAATGCAAAGAGAATATTAATTATACGTACCTGGTCCTATGTTGAAATATGAGATAGCATGTAACAAAACAGTAATTTTTTAAAAATTGTGTGGTCTTCGAAGTATCTACGTAACGAACAGTAAAGAAACGGTTACTACATTTGTACAAGTTAAAGAAATTGCATAAAATTAGCGTCATTGTATTAACCCCTCACGCGTCCTACTATAACATACTGATTTAGTTACGAGCAAATAATGTACGTAGGACGCGTGAAGCTTTATCGCTTTGTCAACTTTCTATCGATTGTGCTGCCTGTTGCGGCACGCTCCATGTTACGGTTCGATATAATAAGGTCACTCCATAATGTTGATAGAAGATGTTAAGTAGATACTTGATGTGGCATTTAAAATGACAATAATAATAATTACATAAATACATAATATCGTAATCAATAAATGGCACCTTAAATGGCGGACTGTGTTAACTGTTAGCTCTTAAGACGTAAGTTATCATTGCGTGCACGCGTAATGGCGTGGAATGTTCAGCAGCATGACGAGATTGTTATTTCTTACAATATCTCCTATTATCTAGGTCCTGTATCTGGGGACGGCCTCGACATGGTGCGTCTTGTTAGCGTTCTCTATAAACAATGAGATAGCATCGTGGATCGACGACACGCGCTAAAACGATACCGCGCCGAACGTCCGAGTGGTCGTGGACGGGTGCATTCATATTTTATTTTCATTGAGTTATTGTAATATTATTAATTAAATTTTGTGATAGGTTGCAACTTTGCGTACTTTAGAGGTGGTATAAAATTTATTCCACGCAATAATATGCATCACAAATGTTATATTCCGTGAGAATAATAAAATGTTGATTGTCTTTTGTTTGGGTTTATGATGTGAGTTCGCAGCGTGCGGTGTGACAATGCGAACATTACCATATCCCAACCGCACTAATAACGACCTCGTAACGCACACCCTGAACATTGCTTACCCTGACTCTAATGTATATTGTTGATACAATTGTGGTTTTAGGCACATTTTATTCTGCACACAGTAATTGTTTTAATTATATATAATATTATAATTGCAGATATGGTATGATGGATATTCCCGAATTGAAATTATCGATAATAACACTACTATAATTTTAGAACAGTAAAAAGAAGTGTGTTTTTATCATCTATTGATACGCCAGGCTTTTGATATCATATTTGATGAATAAAAAATTGCGACTATTAAAGCTGAGACAACAAAGGCGATTTAATGATGATTCAAACCGTTGATATCATAATATTACAAATATATTCCGAGTCAGGACTGTTTGCAAATATAAATATGATATATAAATCGCAATTTAGTGCATTTCTTATCTGTCGAGCATCGAATGCCCGGCACCGTTATTTTATAGATAACAGAAGACGTGAGTTGGCTATCTCCAAATAACGCTATCTTTCCCACAAAGCGCGGTCAATTATAAGTAATATTACTATGTAGATACTTAAATGTTTAATCTGTGGTCCAAATCAACACCCGTTAGCTTTATTAAAAGGTAGCGGCGATTAACTGTGCTTAGATGTAAAATTTACGAATGTTGCAAATATTAGCCATATACTTACATTCGATTAAAATGTTAATTTATTAGCTATTATGCACGACTTGGATTTTAAATTTTTCAATATCCTTTGTGTCTTTGATAAAGCTTTATATTAAATTTTACTACAGTTGCGTTAGGGCTATAAAGTCCAGTCGTAAAACAAACTTTATGCATTATATAACCCTCAGGCCTCACTTTATCCTTCCTCTGTGTTTGAAAAACTAAACGATAAAACATTACTTTAGCATTTGTTATTGATATTCATCAGTAGTAAATACTAGCAAATGCAGTCAAATGTTGAAATGCTTAGATAATTTTTAAATTTCAAACGTATCTCTATTTTCATACAAAAGATTGAAGCAAGATTTTGCACTGTAAATTATTACTTTATAAGCTTTACGATGCAATAAAACACGCAACAACATTGCGCATGCGTATTAAGTACGTTTCATATTTTTGACAATAATCACAGTTCGAGTAACGGGAGAGTTACATAAAGACATACATTTTCGTTACAAACAATAACATGTGGTAACATTAGAACGGAATTATCAAATAGGTGCAAGTGTTTAAGGCATATAGAAGTAAATTCATTCTGGTCTTAATTTAAATACATTGCAATTGTTGTGTTCAATAATATTATTTTGTCAAAATGTCTTTCTTCTTCAAGTTTATTTCAGTAAAGGGTATGTGATAGTATAAAATATATACGAAAGTATTGAAATGCTCAAGTCTTTCAATATTTATAATCTTATTAGGATTAAATTTAAATGTTTTCGTGTTGAGATCCTTTTTATGATGTGAATGATCAAAACTTATGATATATACAATGTAGGATAACAAAAGAAAAGAAGGAGGAAATTTGAATTGACTCCAACGCATTGGAGGCGTGATCAGCTATTATGGATGTTGATGAAAAAGCAAAGGATACGTGGTTCAAGAAACGCACTGGAGAGCTCTAAAGTTTCCGGTTTGTCCAGTTTGGGGCAGATGTTCGGGCCGTGGGAACTAACGGAGATGATAAAAGCAATTTAATTATAGACATCAGAATTAAGCCGTACTTTAAAATCCTGCCATAAATCTTTGTAAATCAAACGGGATCGAAGTAATGGTACAATACTACCAATTTCACGAATCGGAACAGTTTGAATGCATTTTTTCTGGACTAAGGACACTCTCATTTTCAGGCAGTTATAGTTTGTTTTATACATATCTAGTTTGGAAATGCAAAAAAAAATCCAATTCCACTACCTTTCGAAAACATGGCTCAAAAGACCTGAATCTTTAGGAAATACAGCTAGGCTAAGTCGTTATTGATAATGTCTCGATGTATCCTGTTACCTCAGTACCTACTGTTTATATAATAACTACTTTCACAGTAGAAATGAATTATTTATAACTTTATTAGAATTGCGGAGATTTTGATACATTTGACAATTTTCCAAATACCCAACATGACAAAAACAAAATATTATGTGGAAATTAAAGCATAGATTATTATTAGTGTAATTTTCTTTCATTCAGATGTTTATATCATTCAGAAGTTTTCTTTTGCCATTGACAATTGAAAAGCCTTAATTTTTATGTCAAATATAGTCGTGTTAATAGTTGCAGCTTTATCGCTAGATCAATATTGGCAATAGTAATTAAGAGCTTTCTAAATCACTCTTTAACGAGGCGCATGAAGTCAAAGTTTGAACGTAACAATACGGTTACTTGGGCAATTAAAGGGAAGCGTGGGTGGCGGTGAAATTACGTCGGAGATTTACTACCTAATGCCTACCATATGGCGTTTTATCACGTTTTATTGCTTATCGTACTCCATATGCAGTGGTCGATTGGCTCAAGAGAGTGTGGAGTGAACTCGATTTGCACAGAGAAACAGTCGGGGCTGGTAGACCAGTCTTGCTCTGAACGGCGACTGGCGCGCACGTCTTTTGTTATTTTCTCTCACACCAACTTGTTTACAAATAGAAACCAGTGTTGGTTTTTGTAGTAAAGAGGATAGCCGTGACAGGTGAGTCAATCTTAAATCGAGGTTAATGTTTCGATTGTCGTATTTTACCTGTTAATTGCCAACATTGATCCAGCGTGTCGGGATATAAACAATCACTACTTCAGTCAACTTTTTTACTTGTGTAACATGTGGAAGCACGCTCGGTTCAGTTCTATTTTTGGCCATTGTTATGTAGTTTAAGGTTAATTTTAATCGTTATATCTAATGTCACTTAACTTTTTACATTTGCCTTCACACAATTATCCTTAACCTATAAATTGGTCACAATGGATGTCTATTGTTTTGTGTTTGTTCATGTTAAATCAATAGCTAAACATTATTGTAATTTCAAAACCTTTTATATACCTATAGTAATGATAATAAAATAATATATTTATTATTCTTTTAAGTAGGTTTATACAATATACCCCTCAAATGATCGCGGCCCTTTCATGACAAATCAAATCTTTTATTATTTTGTGAGTTCAGAATGAGAATTATTCATAGGTAGGTATATTGAAATAGTAATGATGACACAAAGTATTATCGACTTTGAAATGATTCTGAGATAGTAGCAACGGGTACTGATAATTAATTTTTAAAAATAAACTTCAATCTATATTTTCGTAAAGGCTTAAGGCGTTGGTGTCCTTTTACGGCTTATTTGAAGAAGTGAAGGGCAGTACCCTCAGTTTCTTT
The DNA here is from genome assembly GCA_907164665.1 of Colias nastes. Taxonomy (NCBI): domain Eukaryota; kingdom Metazoa; phylum Arthropoda; class Insecta; order Lepidoptera; family Pieridae; genus Colias; species Colias nastes. Next base: position 37,289 of record CAJQZM010038872.1, read on the forward strand.
GGGAAAGTGCCGTATCTCGTGCATTGTTTATTAGCGGTTCGTAAACCGTGATCTACTAACAACAAAGATGCATTATCCATAGACAAGACTGAATTATTATCACTACAAGCCACAATGATAGCAGGGGTTAGACACGCATATCCGAAACTTATCTAATCCATTAAAATATAATACGTCGGAAAAACTAAAAAGGTGCATAATCTATTATTATAAACTTAGTATGAAAGTTCAAACAAAATGAGTATTTATTTATGACGGCTTTATTATCGATGTAAAACGTGAACTATTTTTATTCTGTGGCAAATTGATTGCAAAATTTTTATTCTAAACTGGGAAAGTCTTTAAACTGAAATACTTTTTGCACTGATAGTTAAAGTTAGCATCCATAGTTGGTAAGTGGGTAATGTGGCATTGCCGTACCATTATCCCGTACAATAATAATGCTTTGTATCGATAGACATGTCAGATAATTAATTACTGATGTAAAACAAGATTGATCGGAAGGATGAGACGCGCCGCCGCGCCGCCGCGCCGGGTCCCGCTAACCAAACATCCCGGCCGTTAACCGTTGTATTGCTTTATTATACATCATAATAGACCACACACAGCTTTCTAATTTTCATAAACGATAGAAAACGGTGAATTATTTAAAAGTAAAACGAGCGGGCACCTCTCGGGTTCAACGAGAAACTTGTATTGGTCTCCTCCGTTGACTTTTGTGAAACGATAAATTATACAGCGAATAAATTGTATAATTTATCGTTTCACCACTTAGCCAATAATAAATTTCTTGTCTGCTAAAAACTTTTGCATATAAAAAATTCTTATACAGTATCACTCTCATAATATTTTATGGTAGATATAGCTTGATCGTGGAGAATATTTAGAAAATCATAACTAAAACATTACGAAACAATCTATAAATGGATAACTCCCCTCCCTCTTACTACATAATAGCAAATTATGATTTTTACCATAATTCTTGAAATCTGTATCTAGAACATCTTCCATCTTTCTTTATTTTATAAAGGTGTATCCTAATGAAGATGTCTGGCATGTTGTCAATGCAATGCAAATAAATTACGCTCACACTCTCGAACCCTCGACCTAATTTCGCCTTAAGACTCACGACTTTAATAATGTTTATTTTTACCAGTTATAAATTTCACAAATTATTGCGTACAATTTTAAAGGGCGGTGCAGCCAGGCCATCTGTTATGGGCTAATTAAAATGTTACAGCGGACCGGCTGCTGCCCCATATTAACTTAATGAGTTTGCGCGTTATATTCGCAGCTATATTTGAATAATTGTTATGAATTGTTTTATAACACGGAAACAATTTCGTGGATCACGTAAAATTAATTAAGCGGGAGCAAAGGTCGTATCTCGTAATGTTTTATTGTAACGCTCTTCTGTGTTTATACACGGGGTTGTTTTTATGTCTATGGCGTGTAATTTTGCGTCAGCCATGGGTTAAAAATAAAATAGTAATTTAAATTTTCTTATATTTCTTTTATAAGCACACGATTTCCAGTAAGAAGATTGACTTGTGGTTTTGCTATTTGGTATCTATTAGTATTTAATGTAAGAAGCCTTATAAGCGGGTAACTGCATCTATAAAGGTGTTGACTTGATGAGGTTAAGATCATTATATAGAAAGTATGTGATATTAAGTAAACAGTAAAGACAATATTAACGAGTGAGTGGGTGCCCCGGTCGTATGGGGCTGATAAGTGGAGCATGTTCATTATCACCACTTGTAACGGGCCGCAATTACGGCGGCTTGTCACGATACTGTTTATCTTGCAATAATGCACGTGCCGATCTTATAACTTCTTATTTAAACACCTACGAAATTGAATAAGTTTAAAATTTCGCGAAACTTGGCACCGCAAGTCCGAGCCAAGAGTGCTAGTAACTTATGCGCTTTATCGTAAGTTTTATATAAATTATAAAACTTCAAATTTTCCAGTTGGCAAGTTTTGAACAGGTAAAGCAATTTTAAAAACGGAGTAGGTTTATCACGGTTGGTAAATAAAGATTTTTAAGTTTTTGCGCGGAGGTTTTTACAAGCCAATTTTTTCTTATTTATAACTTATTTTATTAACGTTGCATAATAAATGAAGAGCTCTTAGTGAACATAATAACTAAAAACTTTTATTGTACTTAAGGTTGTAGTAACAGTGAAACGACTTTGAGGATTTGGACGTTCTCCCCGCGCTAGCCAAGCACCCCCGCTTCATTTTTACGTGCGCAGAGCGTGATCCGCGCTATCGCAACTATCCGCTCGCGTCGCGTTCCGCAGCAGCTCGGGCATTTTTATAACCCGACTAAAAAGAAGGGTTATGTTTTTCGCGCCTATCTTTGTATGTATCTAATATTCTTTATACTCTGATATCTTCCGAACCACTGGATGGATTTCTTTAATTAGGGTATCGTTAGATTCGTCGTATTAGCCCAAGTTTTGTTAGATAGGTGACAAAAAAAAAGAAAAATGTGGGGTGCTAGACTAAAATACAAAAAAAAAATCTTTTTCTGCAATATGGGTATCAAATTAAAGGTATCATAATAAGGATTCCAAAAAAGTGTACCTATCATGCTTATATTACCTACAATAATAAAACAACATAGATTTATTTTTGTGAAATGAAATCAGTGATGATAGGTATTTGTGAACGAAATTTTAAGAGAAAAGCGCCTGAAAGAAATGCAATTTTATTAACATTGTAATTTTTTCAGGCGCTATTAAAAAACTTCATTTTACTTTTTTATACTGAATTTACTATTTTAATAGTTTAAAAAGGTAAAATTGTACTTTATAGGGCGTGGAGTTGAGTCGTAAATTTTTTTGTGGTTAGCTATTGTCCTATGGAACCCAAATCTGAAATTTCACTTTGAGGATACTTTTAGTTTTTGAGTTACGAATTTTTGAAAATCGGAAAATAAGTATAGAAAGTTACTCCATCTTATTTTTGTTACGCATATTTATTGTTTTGACGTCAGAATGGCGGGACCACTTTGTTTATATAGAATATCTTGAAATCCTGTTAGAGTAGAAGTTTTTTACGAAAGTATAAAATAGTACCTACTAATTATGCACTAAATTATAGGTACATAATTTTCAAAATGCCTGAGGAAGTCCCGCCATCCTGACGTAACGGGTATTTGGTGTAGGGCTTTGACCTACTAAACTAATCAATGTGCTACTAAAAAGCATAAAATAAAAAAGTTGTTGAAAAACCCGACTGAGAAAAAAACAAGTTCAAAACAAGATTTCTAATAGAAAACTTAGTTAGTAAGTAGCAGGCGGGCACACATTCGCAAACATAGTTAAAAGAAAACTTATGTGAAACCACGCGCACGCACAAAATTGTCCAAAGAAAAATTGCACAAAATTGCCATCCACAATCAGGCAAAATACAATTTTAGAGAATGAGCAGCACAACCTCCTCGTCCGACAGTTCGAGCTACAGTGCCGCCCGTCGCCCGCGCACGGACCCGCTCATTTCATTTCATTTAGAAAACAGTGAATAATTATTTGTAGCTCAATAAGAACTTGCCTTGTCTCGTCAAACGTACAATTTATGACAAACACCTTTTAAAATATTATTGTGAAAGAAAAATAGCAAAACTCCATACCGTTTAGAGTTTAGACGTAGTTACGAAAATTCAAACAAGAAATGCTCCACTTTGGAATATTTTTTCGGACATTATTTTTATAGATAGAATTATTTCAAACGTTCAAATTAAAGTTTAAGGTCTAATAAGTAACATATATTTTTTTTGGACATTTATATTCACTAACCGAAGAGTAGTTAGACGAAGAAAAAAAACTAAAGGCCACACTACAGGACTTAAAGGCTTCTAAATCCCTGTGTGAACAACTCTTGCTGGAGAGAGAGGAACATGAGGTGGAAATCCAGCAAATAATAAAAAAGAATACTAGTCTGAAGGCCGAGCTAGCTGAACTCCACACTCAATATATGGATAGCCAAAACAGGTGCACAGCCCTTCAAGACATTGTTGACAGCTTCCAACAGTGTTCCAATGACCACGAGAAGGCTCTCAGTCGTATCGTTGAGCTGGAATGCAGTTTAATGGAGGTTCAAGAGGATAACTCCAAGCGGCTATGCACTTCATCGAACAGTCTTTTTGGTGAACTGCTTGAATGTGGACAGTTAAGTGGCTTTGAAAACAATACAAAAATCAAGCTAAATTCACATAACAAATTAAAAAAATATCTCAAATTAAGTAGGTTCATTAAACGCACTAAATCAGTTATGAGAAATAGATTTTCATTAAAAAAATGTAGCACAATTGCAAATTAAAAATAATAGCCTTTTGAAAGAGTTAGATAGATATCATAGGGACTTAGAACATTATAAAATGATGTATGAGGTAGAAACTACAGAACTTAAGGAGAAAATAGACTCATTAAATGATACATTATATGACCTCAACCAAAAATATTCTGCTGCCCAGTTACAAATTAATGAACACATAAAAGAGGCAGATTATATATTAAAGTTAAGCAATGAAAATATGGAACGCTTCGAGTCTCTGACCAATAACTATGTATGTAAGTGTTCCATAAGTGACAATGAGCAACCGTCGCCCCATAAGACCATTGACTGCACTAACATACATAGTATTCAACCAACGGCAACACTTTCATCTAGTAAAACAAAACATCTTTCCATGCAGGAAATTATTGTGTTGTCAGATAATATAGGTCAGGGTTTTGGCGCTTTGCTTAACAACTTAGGGCATAAAGTTACTAATTTTTGCACTCCTAATAGTTCATTTACATATATCATGAATTCATTAGATAATTTTAGTTTTAATGAAAATAGTATTGTTATTATATTATACGGAGATAGTTTTAATTTAAAAAAACATGACATTGATATAGGATTTCAAAAAATGTTAAAAATTAGTGGTGAGACAAAATGTAAATTTATGTTGTGTACATTACCGTATTTGCCTGGTTTGACACAAAATCAATATAGGTTTATCTATAATATTAACTTGAAATTGTATAATTTAACAAATCATCATAGTGATGCATTTATATATTTTGACTTAAATTCCTGTATAAAATCTTTTTGTATGACAAGGAATACAGTGTATCTGCCATTTAGATATAAGAAAGAACTTGCTATGTTAATAGCATATAAAATTATTAACCAGTCTGGTACATGTTCTGTATCAGACCATCGATCTACTATAATTTTATGTAGTAGTAATTATATACACCAACCTAGGTTAAGTGTTGACAGAAAATTTAGCCCTAAGCTAGATTTAAACTAGTATATAAGACAACAGCTAAGCAGCCTTTTTCCATTGTACATCAAAATATTCAAGGCTTGGCTAGCAAATTATTAGAAATAGAATTATTCTTAAATCATTATAGTATTAAAGTTTTTTGTGTAACAGAACATTGGCTTAAACAATGTCAGTTGTTAATAAATGTTGATAATTATGAGTTAAAAAGTATATACTTTAGGAAACATGCTATTCATGGAGGTTCTCTTATTTTTGTACACAATAGTGTAAAATGCAAAGAACGAACTGACATTGTTAGTCTATCTGTAGAACGCACCATTGAACTGTCCTGTGTTGAACTTGAGCGTTACATTATTGTTTGCGTTTATAGGCCTCCTTCCAGTGACTATAATATGTTTGAGACAGTCATGGAAGAAATATTAAAGCGTTTGAGCAGAAGTGAAAAGAAGGTTATAGTATGTGGAGACTTTAATATTGATTTACTTTCACACACACAAACGGCAACACGAATAGTTAATTTATTTCAATCATTTAATTTACATAAACTTTTTGATGAACCCACACGAATTACACCTAGTTCTGCAACTTGTATTGATAATGTTTACTGTGATTGTAACTTTTTAGAAAAAAATATTCTCAATACACTGACTTCGGATCACTGTGGCCAGAAAGTAGTTTTTGAATGGGATTGCATACCTACATTTAAAAGAATTAATGTTAGGCCTATAACTAAAAAAGGCATTCATAAATTTAGAGATAATATTAATAATAAATTGCCTGGCCTGAATGATCAATCCTTTCATAATAATCCTTGTGAAATGTTTACAAATCTTTTTAATTTAATTCATAATGAGTTTGAAAAAATCTTTAAAGTTAAATCTTTAAGTATGACCAAGGATTTACCATTTAGCCAATGGGCAACACCTAGTATACACAGATGCAGGAACGTTTTATATGAGTTATATGGCATGAAGCAATATAACAAAGACATGTCATTTCTTAGTTATGTTAGAAATTATTCAAAAACTTTTAAAAAAGTTTGTTTCACTGCCAAGTGCTTGTATGTCAGAGATAAAATACGCAACTCTGATAACAAAGTTAAAACGGTTTGGGCAATTATTAATGGTGAAATGGGCAAAAGCCAATCAAATAGTACCATAAAACTTGTTAATGCTGGTAGGGTCATTGACAAAAGTGCTGATGTTGCGCTTGCTTTTGAAGATTTTTTTAGTAGTGTCCCTGCTAGTATTACCGAAAAATTAAATTCGTCATCAGCGCTTGCGGAGTCCTACTTGAGGGACCATGTTGCTGAGTGTAATGTATTATTTGAATTGCGACATGTGACTGCAGAGGAAATTGTTAAAACTTTTAAAACATTAAACTTAAAAAAAACATGTGATCTCTGGGGAATGTCTGTAAATTTAGTAAATAATATTATAGAAAACATTGCCAACCACTTAGCGTTTATATTTAATCAATGTTGTGACTGTGGTATATTCCCTGATTTATTAAAGTTAAGTAAAGTAATTCCTTTATTTAAAAGTGGTGACCAAGAAGACTGTAATAACTATAGGCCAATTTCCATTTTACCAACTTTGAGCAAAGTCTTCGAGAAATTAATTTTAAACCAATTATGTAGTCATTTTGTATCAAATGGTTTACTACACGCCAAACAGTTTGGTTTCACAAAGGGGCGCTCTACTACTGATGCTGGAATAGCTCTTTTGTCACATATATATAAAGCATGGGAAAATTCAAAGAATGCTTTAGGGATATTCTGTGACCTTTCTAAGGCTTTTGACTGTGTAGAACATACCACTCTATTACGGAAACTAAATTTTTATGGTATTAAAGGTTTATCTCAGGACCTCATAGCTTCATATCTTCAGAACAGGGTACAAACCGTTGTTGTTAATGGAGAGAAATCTCGCGGTGCGCCGATTAACATAGGTGTACCGCAGGGATCTATCTTAGGACCGTTTTTGTTCTTAGTATATATTAATGACCTACCTTATTATTTGCAGGATATGTGTGAAATAGTACTGTTTGCAGATGATACCTCATTAATATTTAATGTGGATAGACATGACTCAAACGTTGACGAAGTAAACTCTGCTCTTTTACGCATATCCAATTGGTTCACTGCTAATAATTTATTATTAAATGCAAAAAAAACAAATTGTGTAGAATTTATCCTTCCAAATGTAAAAAAGGTGAAAAGGGATATTATTTTAAACGGGGAGGTATTATACCCTGTGGATTCTACTGTTTTTCTTGGATTGACACTAGATGAGAAGTTACAATGGGGGGCCCATGTTGCCGCCACCGCTGCTAAGCTTAGTTCAGCTGCATATGCAGTTCGAAGAATAAGGCATCTCACCGATGTAGACACGGCTAGATTGGTTTATTTTAGCTACTTTCATAGCATTATGTCCTATGGAATTCTGCTATGGGGCAGGGCTGCAGATATAGAAACTATATTTATATTACAGAAAAGAGCCATACGCTCTATATATAATTTACGTGCTAGGGACTCACTAAGAGATCTCTTTAAGAATACTGGTATCCTCACTGTACCATCACAGTATATATTTAATAATATTTTATATGTACACAAAAACGCAGACTTACACACAAGAGTAGGAGATAGACACTGTTATGGCACAAGAAACAGAAATAAAATTGAAATGCCATTTTACCGGTTAGCTAAAGTTAAAAATTCATTTATGGGTCAAGGTATACTTTTTTACAACAAAATTCCTCATAGTATTAAAGAGTTTAGTAGTGCTAAATTTAAGAATTATGTAAAAAACGTCTTAGTTCAGAGAGCCTATTACAGCATTAAGGAATATATGGAAGATAAAAACCCATGGAGGGTTGTCGCGTAAAAACCGCAGGACAGTTCTTTGGCATATTATGATAATATATACGTACGGTTACTTACATATTTTGTAAAATTAAATTGTAATACTGAAATGATTTAAAAGAGCAACTATGGAGTTTCTTGCCGATTCTTCTCCATAGATACTGCTTTCCGAATCGGTGGTAAATGATAAAAATATGTATTGACGTTTCAAAAGTGCTTCTCGAAGAAGTCTAATTGAATAAATAAATGTTTGAGTTTGAGTTTGAGTTTGAAAACAGGCATTTGGCAGTAAGTAGCCCCTTAAGTAGCTGTTAGTATTCGTAATTTTCTTGCGCGATATCGTAAAATTTTTATTCATATGATACGTTATATCATCGTATCTTGAGAAACACTAGGTAAACTCAAATAGTCACTTTCGCAACAAAAATCATATCTCTTCCTTTTATACTTCGCTGAAGTAAGGATAATTACATATTGAGTAATAAAAGAATAAAGACGCGAGCAACCAGTAAGCGGTTACATAATTAATTTCAAGACACAATAGTTCTTTGTTAAAAATTGGGCATAAACGTTTATATTCAATTCATCCGACATTTAAACTATATTGTACTTTTTAACTCACACAATTACGTCCATTATTATAATCGTTAGCTTCAACTCGCTTCGTTCATAAAAAATAAACTACTTATAAAAAAATTATGCCAATCTGTGCTTTATTTGAACCGTGAAAAAACGGACAAAGAAATAGAGAAAAAGAAACTCTTTCATTATTATCATCATGACATCAACAAATCTAGCACATAATCTGAAATCTGGGTTAAATGCGAAGCCTATCTAAACTCATTATCCATACAAATTCAATTTGACATAAATACTCCTTGACATAAATGCGGAATTATTATACGGTGCTATTATGCAGGTACACTTTGCCATTTTCGAATTAAACGTATGTTACATATGTCTTGAAACACATGACCCCGGAAAGGCGAAGTCCTGAGAAAGTATAGAATCATTATTGTAGTCGTGCTGGCCACCTGCTCTACTCAGATAACTGCGGGAGATTTGGTACAAGCTCTCTGTGTTAGTTCGAAAGCAAAATACCTAAAATAAAATAATATTATTCTACGACGCACGGAAATACTGGATTTTGGTCACATTGGACATGAGAACAATAAAAAACAAAACGTTGCCATCAAAATACACAATATGTAGGAAAAATAAGCAATAAAACACAATTTAGCCTCATTGTGACCTCAAGTGAAGAAATGGCTATTTAATTCGTAATGATCTTTTAAAGTACATCATTTATTCAGTCTATTAGGTACGGCATACACACGAAGGGAATACAAAAAACTGATATGTCGCGGTGAAAGTCAGACAAGTGTAAGTTTAATTGGATGTTATTTACGATGTCACGTATCGTACGGGAGCTAGCAACGTTAAAAAAAAAGTCATTTTAGTATA
>CAJQZM010038873.1:0-32272 GCA_907164665.1 Colias nastes
AGCAAAAAATAATTTAATTGCAATTTTAACAATGTTCCGTACACTTATATTGGTTGCAAATTTAATACGTGATATGAAATATTATATTGAAAACTTCCCCAAGTTTGCAGAACTTTTGGAATTTTTTTCACGACCATACAGCAAAAAAATTATTTAATTGCAATTTTAACAATGTTCCGGACTGCGGACAAGGTTGCAAAATGAGATTTATTGTCGTCCCAATGTACCATTCACTTGACCGAAGTTTGAAAACTTTTGGAATTATTGTTAAATTTTCGATTTCGAATGTCGATTCTGACTGATGTAATAGTTTTGCATACGCTGAGTACGTAAAAAATACTTATAAAATTCCAGACGCATTTTTTTTCAAATAGATGAATTCTTAAAACTCTATGTGTACACCCATAACAAGCAACCCGCCCATTTTTGCCACCCGCACGTGAGCAATCGTTTAAGATTATGTTTTCATAGACAAAATGCTCATATTAGAGAAGCGGTATATAATGCCGGCTGCGCGAAGTTAGAGAAGAAAACATGGATTTTCAAGAAAAATTTAGCAAAAAATTTTTGACGTAATTTTTTTGTTTAAGTATTTTTTACGTGATCAGTGAATGTAAAACTACAAGTTCCTTCGCGCTTAGTATACCAATAGTGGGACACCCTGTAGATTAGGACTATAATACATTATATTAGAATAAATAATAACTCTACCTGTAAACATCCGTGTGCGAAGCAATATGCGTGCGCAGGAGTGCGTGCGTCGAGAAGCGAAGCGTGCATGTATCGCAACGATATTCGCCGTTCGACTGAAAATATACATAAAAAATCTATTTATTTGGGAAATATCATTATCCATACTTTAATATTATAAATGCGAAAGTAACTCTGTCAGTCTGTCTGTTACTCAATCACGCCTAAACTACTGAACCAATTTTCATGAAATTTTCTATGGAGATATTTTGATACCCGAGAAACGACATAGGCTACTTTTTATCCCGGGAAAATGACGCAATCCCGGAAATCCCACAGGAACGGGAACTATGCGGGATTTTCTTTGACTGCGCGGGCGAAGCCGCGGGCGGAAACCTAGTAATAAATAAATCTTTATAACTGTTAATTTGGGAAATATAATTATTTTTGTTGACAAAAAGGTAAAACTGCCTTTAAATTGTCTGAACTAAACCAACCAGGACCACAAGGCAGGCATCAGCTTTCCAATAAAGAAAGAATAATCAAAATCGGTTCACCCAGTCAAAAGTTCTGAAGTAATAAAGCATAAAAATACAGTCGAATTCAAAACTTCCTCCATTTTTTGAAGTTAATAAAAAAGGACCGTGGCTGTTCAAATATATAAGCCACGATACTTAAAACTACACGATTAACTGTTGTCACGACATAGTGGAAACGCACCCTAATATATCTACAATTCTACACTAATATTATAAAGAGGAAAACTTTATTTGTTTGTTTGATTGTAATGAATAGGCTCATAAACTACTGGACCGATTTTAAAAAGGGTATCATTTAAGCTATCACCAATTTAATTAGTTTTGTGTTTCTTAAATAAATAGGGTTTGTCCTCAAAATAGTAGATCTGTCACCAAAATGTAGTCACCAAACAATGCAAAATCAGTTCCACAATAAATCACCTAAAATCCTGAGATATAAGGTCTTGTACCAAATAAATGTTTTTGTATGTATTATAATAGGTGTGTCCTAATAAGTATTTAAGCAAACTAATTTAAAGAGATCACCAATAAATCATAATTATTATGTTACTAGAAAATTGCATTAAGTTCAAATAAAAAATTAGGGTTGTCATCATCGTTTCATCCAAAAGATTCTGCTACTTAACTAGACTCCCAAGGTTCTAAATTTCCACTGGTAGTATAAATTATATTTAAATAAAAATTTTAGCAGAGTAGTAAATAAAACAATTAAAGTCAAAATAATCAATACTTATTGTTTAAAATAATTACCACTGAACAATCAGCGCTGGTTTAAAATAGCTGGCTTATGGCTAGCAGAATAGTAGATAAAACACTTAATTAAAGTTAAAATAATCAATATTTATTCTTAAAAATAATAACCACTGAATAATCAGCTTGTCGCGCCAATTTGTCTCTGCCCCTTTGATCATTTTTTCATTAAAATTATAAATTGATGTATTAAATTGGTAACGAATACTATTAATTTAATATCTGAACGAAATAAAATGTTACTACTGTATTGGTGACAAAATATCAAATAAAAAGGAGTCGCAGTCAGGGATCGATAATCGATTTATTTGGTGACAGATCTACCATTCTGAGCACAGAGCTATTATTTAAGTAACAAAACTGTTATTATAAGAACGAAGTTTATATTCATGTAATGCAATATAATTTTATTGGTTTTCGATCTCTTATTTTACACATATATTAACATTAATTTGATAATTCATACCTGGGAACAATTTTTGTTTATCTGAGTACGAAAATATTTCGTGGTGATAGATCTATTTATTAGGTGATACACCTTGATGACAAATATAAATTTTGGTGATAGAAAATATAGTTCCCTTTTAAAAATTCTTTCACCATTCGAAAGCTACATTATCCACGAGTAATATAGGATAGGTTTTATCCCGGAAATTCCACGGGAACGGGAACTATGCGAGTTTTTCTTTGAAACCGCGGGCGGAGCCGCCGGCGGAAAGCTAGTATTTTATATTTTTATTCTATGTATAAAATAAACGCTAATTTCACACTACCTCCCATCGCCTCCGTGGCGCAATTGGCTAGCGCGTTCGGCTGTTAACCGAAAGGTTGGTGGTTCGAGCCCACCCGGGGGCGTAAAAACTTTTTGTATTTTTTTTCAACTAATAATATAAAAATTCGAGTATTTAAACTCGTATGGTTTTATGTATTTTTTTATCTACTGATAAGGTACATTTTAATGATTTGGTATGGATAAGCAGTAGATGATTTAATAATTATTAACTTTATATTCAAGTTTATAATGTTTTTCATTGAAAAATGAGTGAAATTGTATTAAAGAGTTTGTAATAAATAATGTTTGCACAGCTGGTCAGTGATTATATAGGTAAGAATTTCGATGTACATATTTTAAAGTACCTACTGAACCGATTTTGTTTAAAACCACTGTTAATTTTTTAAAATATAAAGCTGGAGTTTTTTTTTTTGTTTAAACCAGCTATATCTCAGAAACTACTAGACCAATTTTAAAAATTCCTTCCCCAACGCATGTATACATGATTTCTGATTGTTATAAACTATATTTTACGGAAAAATCAAGGCGGACCGCTAGTCATAGAAAAAAACTATTAAAAAGTTAATTATTACATCAAATTTAAAAATTTGATGTAATAATTAGGGATGTAACGATACATGATTTTGCCGATACGATACCGATACCGATATTTGAGGCAAATAATCGGCGATACCGATACCGACACCGATTTCGATGGCTTGGTAGATAAATAGATAATGAATTATGCACTTAATATGCATTAAAGTTACATTTAACAGAGACTCGATTGTAAATCCTATTTTTTTTATAAAAATGCCAAATCAAAAAACAAAAAAGCATTTATTTTAGTATTATCATTTTACAAAGCCAGTTAAAGTATTAGTGCTGATTTACACAGGGTCAGTAACTGACTACAAATTCGAGGCAAATCAGTGCTGACCCGAAAAAAACCCTGTGTAAACAGATTTGAAGTCAGTACAGAGGCTTGAAGTCAGCGCTGAGTTGAATATTCGGACACGAATATTTTAGAGTCAGTTGGCGCCCTCCGCTACCCGCGCACCCCCGCGTCAGCCAAATAAACCCCGTGTAAACAGACAAGTCAGTGCTTGGTTAGTCATTGCCGCTGCGTTGTAGAGTGACCACGTTTTTTTCGCTGGCGATAAAAATGACCCGTAAGCGAAGACGAAACCTTAAAATTGGTGCAATTATATGGCAAAAACGAGTGCCTTTGGGATATTAAATCCCTAAATCCATTTTCTTACCCATTGTCGTTTATTTTTAGTTATATCTCATTTTCTACAATTTCTATTAACTCATTCAACAGCAAAATTTATAAATTTTTCAACAAATAATTAAATCGTCGTTTCAGTTGTTTTCGTGAATTCATTTTTCCCACTGACTTCACAAACGTGTGGTCACCGTGAGAAACGCACCACTACTACTTACTTCATGTAAACAGTTAAAGTCAGTCGCGGCGCCGAAATTGGCGCTGCGACTGACTGGTCTACTGACCCTGTGTAAATCAGCACTTACATTAAGTCAGAAATCAAAGTTTACTATAGGTAGATTTTTGTTTCAGAAAACAAAGTATCCGCGCGTGGGGGACCTCCCGCCTCGTCCATTCGGCGCGCTTTTTAAATTGTTTGATTTCGATATCGGTTGTTTTATAATCGGCGATACCAATATATGGCTTGCCGATTATTTCGGCCGATATATCGGTATCGTTACATTCCTAGTTATAATGTAATATTTTATTGTAAATCTTAAATACATTAATTTTGCTACTCAAAAGATTACTAACCTCTTCATGCCGCATCATATGAGCTTGATAGGTATCCTTAAACAAAAACCCTAGAGCACAATTATAACATTTAAACTCAGCCTCTATATATTTCCTACTCTTTCTATTCCTCTCCAATTCCGCTTTCTGCTCTTCTAAAGTCCGAACTACCTTTTTAAAGCCTTTCTTCTTTGTCTTTTTCTTTTTTACTGTTACTTCTATATCAAGTTTAGGAATATCATCTTCTATTTTAATTTCATTTAAATTTTCTTCTGTGTTTGTTGCATTAACTTCATTTATTATAGATGGACTTTGATCATCTAGTTTTTCATCACCATTTTGATAGTTGAGATCATTATCATTAACTGATTTATCATCATCCGTGTTTATAATAAGTCTATCTTCGCTTTCGTCTTCATAAAGTTCGGGTACATCATTATTTACATCAGCTCTTACTGTATCATTTTTAATGTCATTAACATTTATCATTTCATTATATTCACATTTAGTACCATCCATGTCGTGAATTTCATCATTTTTACTATCATTAATATTGTTCATATGTTCAAACTGTTCGTATGTATATTTGTTTACAATATTAACATTTGTATGCAGTTTTTCATCATTATTTAGCGTATCATTATCATGATTGAAATTGTAATGATCTGGAATGTTTTCTGTTTTGTTAACTTCATATTGTTTATCATTATATTCATATTCGTTGTTAATGTTAATATAATGATTGTCATTGAAGTTATTTTCATTAAAATCATTGTTGTATTCATATTGGTATTGTTTTTCTTGGTATTGATCGCAATCTTCGGGACATAGTATGTTTATTTCTATGTCGCTTCTGTGCAGATTTATTGTGCCTTTTTCGCTGAAAATCAATAATTTTCATTTTAAATAGACACAGAGCAATAGCAAAAATACTATAGTCAGTTAAATAATTTCATTAAGTCTGTAGAACATCTACCCATGTTTTAAGATGTTCTACAGATATCTTCTATGTGATAAAATTGTCTTAGATAGAGGTAGGTATTTTTATTTAATTTGTATACCTTTTTTATTAATATGTATTTAAACTCCCATCTTTAGGCTGTGTGGTGTGTTAACTTTATGTATCTCCACCATTTTCCTAATAAACTATTTCTTTACAGCACTTAGAGTATTTCTACACTAATATTATAAAGAGGAAATCTTTGTTTGTTTGATTGTAATGAATAGGCTCATAAACTACTGGACCGATTTTAAAAATTCTTTCACCATTCGAAAGCTACATTATCCACGAGTAATATAGGATAGGTTTTATCCCGGAAATTCCACGGGAACGGGAACTATGCGAGTTTTTCTTTGATACCGCGGGCGGAGCCGCCGGCGGAAAGCTAGTATTTTATATTTCCATCCATCATTCACTTCCAGTTTTTATGACCAAAATAACTATAAATATACTCTATCCCAATGTATTTTCTATCTCAAACGAATAACACACAATATAAAAAACCGTGTGGCACTCGGGGACTGCCGCGGTAAAGCTATTGCATGCTATGCCTTCAAGCCACACCTCCGCGCCCGTCGGAGTGGGGAGCGTGAGGTTTTTCGTTACGCAATTTCTGGATTCGGTCCCCGCGCTCAAGGCCCGCGATAGAAGCTATGCAATATGTTAAAAATAGGAAATACCTGAACAACACAGGATACTCCAAGCTGCGCTTCAAACATATAGATCTGAACATGAACAGCTTATTCAGCACATGACAGCAAATGTAGCAGAGATGGGAGTCAGGACACAGCTGTGAAAGACGTAATTGAATACTAGTAGCTTAGAATACATATATATATACTAATGTTATAAAGAGGAAAGGTTTGTATGTATGTATGTATGGTTTTCACGCATAAAATACTGAACCAATTATAATGAAATTTAGCACACATATAGAGGTAACTTGGATTAACACATAGGATAGGTTTAATCCCGGAAATCCAAAGGGAACGGGAACTATGCGGGTTTTCCTTTGAAAACGCGGGCGAAAAGCTAGTAAACTATATAAGCGGCATACCCGTAAAACATGTTCTGTCTGAAGTCAACTAATTAGCCTGGTTGCGTTTAGTCGGTTATGTTGCTAACTCTTTTCGGCTAATGGTTTAAATGTATATTCTACCATTGTCTAACGCGGAACGGCTTTAACTGCTAGTATGTTCGCATATACTGCTTCTTTGTCAGTTTATATATGCATACTAAGTATATATAAACTGACAAATATATAATATGCATACTAGTAGTAAATCTCTGAATATAAAAATGAATCCCTACTTCCCTTGGTGACGGAATCACGCGTGAACGGCTGGACCGATTTTAATAATTCTTATTTTCATTGTCTAGAGAAAATCTTAGGAAACTAAAGAAATTTGTGCCAAAAATTAAGAAAATGACATAAAGAAAGCTAAGAAATTAAAGACAACATCTATCAGGTCAGCTAATAATTTGACATTTACTTTGTAATAATTAAAAAATTTGAATAGTTATTATCGAAGTTCATACAAAAACAACAAACAATAAATAATTCAGTTTAGCTGTTATTGAGTTCTAGGTGGTGTAACAAAATAAATTTCTTTTATTTATGATACCAGAAAAATACTATTAGATTTAGTTTATCTAAAACCTAATAAATGACATACTAAAACGTTCATCGAGAATCACTCTATCTATTAAAAAAACCGCATCAAAATCTGTTTAACCCTAGAACACTAACCTTATTTTTCGACGTTTAATACTAACCTTCGTCTTTTCGACTACGCTGTTTATTGGAGGGGATTTAGGGCCTTAATTAAAAAAAATTATTTGTAGTTATGTTTTTATTTTAAGGACAATGTATTAATCTACATATAAAAATATTAAAATACTTATTTTAACATATTTTTCATTGAAACAGTCATCAAAATGAGATCATAGTTTACACGCTTTATAAACATTCTTAAATTTTTTGAAAAATTCGTACATAAAATATATACCTCTAAATTGCTCGAAATAAACTATTAATTACAAAAACAATATCTGAAAGATTAATAAAAAATATAATTTTGATAATAGCTTAGGATCTAAAACATTTGTGACACACATCAAGTTTGTGTTGCCCACACAACGATTTTTTGCACTTAGTGCACCTATTTTTAGTCTACCTTTGCTTTACGGAGGGACATATAGCATATGTGTTTCTTTTATTTTGCTGTGGAGGGCATTACTTTGCTCAGTCTCATTTATAACATTCACATTACTTCTTTCTGGCATGTTTAAAATTTATGTGATTGAGTCCCGCAGAGTATCAGTAATGTCATCAGTGATATCAGTCATCATACCTGAAAAACATTGAAGAGGATCTAAAATATTTTGAAAAAAGCGTACAGGCCCACGTGCTATGTATCTATGTTCCTTGAAGGTCTTCTACTTTGTGACCTTGACTGTTGTGATGACCATATGTGTTTATCTTTCCCAAGAAGAATGGTACGCGATGGTCGTATAATCAAATCGTTAGGGTCAGCTGAAGTGCTAGGTGTTTCGTCTTTAATGGAACGTGGGGAGATGTATTACTACTTGCCTCATAATCTTGATCTGGAAATTGCTCTTTATTTACAGTAGAAACTTCATCATCACCCTCCGTTTCATGCCTCATCAGCCTCAATGTGGTCTTCAGACTCTTTAGCAGATGAATTTTCCTCACCGCTTTCGACTTCTAATAATAACATATTGAATCGTATCTAAAAAATAAAATAATAGGAACCAATAAAAAAGATAAAATAACGTAATTTTAACTTAACTAAATAGTACGAAAAGTTACGTTAATACTAACCTTCGTCGATGTGACGAGCCATGGTTGCTGGAACAGCGCGTGTGGACCTTCCACGCACAAAGCACTACCGTCCATCGCAAGCGCAACGGGTCGGCTGAGATTAGCTGAAGTTAGAAAACCATACTGTCGCGCGCGTAAAAGTTATAGCGATTTTTTTGGTGACGCGTCGTCGAATCGACGACGGTTAGTAATCTAGGGTTGAAGATTTAAGCAATCAAAGGGACATAGGGACAGAGAAAGCGACTTTGTTTTATACTATGTAGGCGTAGGTTTTATAATATTTGAGAGATAAATCTTTTTAAATTTTTCATAACAGCTCAAGAACAGTAGGTTAAATAGTATTCTGTGTCACACTTATGAGGGAAAAATTTTTTTATGTGAATATGACTGTCTGACATTTTGGGTGGGTATCTTATGAGAAGATCCTTCCATCCCTTTTAAACAATATAGTACTGATAACAGAGATTTGTTTGAAATTTTGCAACCATGTCTTTATAAGCATTAAGTAATAAAAATTACTCACATTAATACCGACGACTTCTTTATATTTTTCTCGCGTTTCTTCATTGGTTTCATCATTAACTGTGCTATGACATATGAAACACAAGTACGAAGACATACTTCTCTAATGTTATATATTAATTAAGTTCATTATTTATAATTTATGGAGTAATATTAAATGTAAAAAAAATTATCACTTGTTTACATTTTTAACACACATTATACTCTTTGACTGACATTTATTATCTTTTGACTTTTGTCATTTCTAGACGACCACAGATAAAATAAAATGATGTTAAAGAATATGAATATTTTGGAATATTTGGAAGAGCTGTTACATTCACACAATATAAACTAAAATGTATGCTAATAATGATATCTCATAATTTTATTGTTGAATAAAACTTAAAATAAGATTTTATTTCTCATATAATAGGTTTTTGTGTCAAATTAAGTAAAAAAAAAACCCCGATTTGGCAACACTGGATTCACGCATGTCGCACGTCAGGAAAGGAGATTTTTGTGCTTCGAAGCATACAACATACAATAATTAAAAAACACTCGGTTTCCTCGCGAAACAATCCGTTCTAGCGCCAAACCGTGGACAATAATACCAATAAATTAATATTTGTGCGTTAAGTGTGTCGGTGCCGTCGCTTTTTTAAATTAACTAAGTCGCTGATCCTTGAACTATATCTGTATATTATAGCCCCTAAATTATATTATTTAGAGTTGTTTGCGTCGTTTCCTGTATTCGTGCGACAATCGTAATATTCAAAATTAGTTAAAAAAGTTTTGTAATAAAGTGACCTTAGCGGTAGTAAATAGTTATGTGTTTAGCAATGTTTGCCGGTTTAGCAAATTTCCGAGTGCATGTAAAAAAGATCATTTGATGAAGAAACTGTCTACCGATGATATTGGCTGTGAGAGCTTTGGTATGTATGCAATAATACTCTTTGCATCAATAAAAAAAAAAATCATGTTCTATTTACAAAAAAAAAAAAATTCGTCAACAAAAAAAGGGTTGCGTATCACACAATTTATCTTGTAATAAGGATTAATGTATTTTTAAGATATTGAGAATATTTTTAATCTAATTATATGTATTAGGTCAGTAGGCGAGACTCTAATAGGATTCTAGTTAGATACTTTTGAGGCATAATATGTAAAATCTATGAAGATGTCTATTTAAAATTTTTGTTTATATTGCCTTGGTGTTTTTTTGTGTACTTTTTGATTTGTAATTTTTAATAACATTATTATTTGATACAGGGAATTCCCAATTGAAAACAATAGGTGATTAGAATTTTTTTTTAATTGATAATTTATTTGATAACTTTTAATTATTTATTTTTCTTGTTCAATTTATCTTTATTTAAATTTATTCTTTTGGCCATTGTCCATTGTTTTCACATCTAAAATATTATTTCTTGAAAGAGTAGAGTTTCCCAACATTGTGATGATTTTGATTATAAATTTATCTATCTTTTGTGAGCAATGTCAATCCACTGGCATAAGAATTTTCATTTATTGTTTTGTAGTTTTGAGTTTATTAATTACACATACAAAAAATCTAATTTCCTCTTTATAATATTAGTGTAGATGAAGATTATTTGCACTGGTAAATAAATTCATTAATTTTCAAACTAGAATTAAAACCAATTTTTACCGGTTTTACCGCTTTTCTCCGCTCCTGTTGGTCTTAGTGTGATGATATAATATAGCCTATAGCCTTCCTCGATAAATGGGCGTATACCGAAAGAATTTTTCAAATCGGACCAGTACTTCCTGAGATTAGAACGAAATGTGGCTTATTAGCCTCATGTCTACTGCCAATCTTGGAGCGCTAATACCCTTTTTACAGCTTTTTACTTGTAATATCATTGGGTTTATCATCCAAAAGGTTCAAAAACTATCAAGGCTTTTACAATTGATTGATTTCTAAATACTATCACAGTTGATTGAATACTGTCATGGTGACAACCTTAGGGTGCCTGGCCTAGATACGGACACACAGACAATCTATATTTATATTAAGTCTGTAGAGTAAATCATATAGGTACTGGTACCGTGGTACCGTACTATACTATAATATAATAAATATCAAACTCAAAACTCAAACTCAAACATTTATTTATTCAATTAGACTTCTTTTAGAAGCACTTTCGAATCGTCATTACATATTTTTAACATTTACCACCGATTCGGAAAGCCGTATCTATGGAGAAGAACCGGCAAGAAACTCCATAACTAGTTGCTCTTTTAAAATCATGTCAATATTACAATTCAATTTTACATAATATTGAACTTATATCTAACCTATCTGTTTGCAAGCTTAGAATATCATTAGATTTTGATAGTACATATTTCTGTTTGAATCATTTAACAGGTAGCTTTCCATCTGTGGCTTTGCCTGCATTGTTTTAAACTTAAAAAATTTGTCAAATTATATCTTAACCCTTCCTTGAGTATCACGCTATCCATCAGTGGAAACAGAACTAAAATCGTTGCAGTCGTTTAAGGTGAAACTTCTTTAGTTGCGATGAGAGTAAAATTTCAAGGTTGCGTCATGGCAATACCGTCACATCATGGAGTAAGGCGACGATTTTGGTATCTTTGAATCTTGCCAAAGAAGTTTTACTTCTTACACGTGTGCTCAGCACACACGCTCTTTTTGTTTATATGCTACTCAGACAGACAGACAAAAGTGGTGGAGGACTTTAATTAATTTGTCCCGGAAATCCCACGGGAGCGGGAATTATGCGGGTTTTTTCTTTGAATACGCGGGCGAAGCTGCGGGCGAAGCTAGTACAAATATGTTTATTATTGCATATGAGTTTGAATGAACTGTATATTTATTATTTTGTATATATCATGGACCCTCTTCACAATGGGCAGCGTTGGCCCAACAAATGGCCGTCGATGTTTGCCGTCATTACGGTGATTATGAATAAACATCTGCAATGGGCCGATCATAGACATTTGGCGTACTACACTATCGTGCTTGCCTCTACTTGACCATTGTTGCCCATTGTGAAGAGGGCCCATTATAGTTGTGTATAATTGGAACATGGGAATGTTTTCAGATTATGTGACCTATATTTAACAATTTATTCATATCATATTTATCTACATCCATAAACATATAAATATAAGCATGTATGAGTGTCCTTTAGATATGAGAGGGCGTAGGTATATGAAGCCTGATTGAAAAATGTCCATATTTAGTAAGTAGTTAGATTAAAAAAAAATATACCGGCCGAATTGAGAACCTTTTTTTGAAGTCGGTTAAAAATCGATAAAAATACATAGTTTGTTATTTGTGTACTGTCTGCAATTATACCAATTGCAAAATTTTATGAGGCGATTTGATAATCTATTTTGAAGTCGGCTACATAGTATAAAACAAAATCACTGTCGCTTTCTGTCCGCCCCTTTATTATAAATATTTAAATATACCTAACTGATAATGAGATGATTTTGAAGCGTTTTTTTGAACAGATAGAGTGATTCAAGAGGAAGGTTTTAGTATAAAATTTGTCAAGTTTTAAACTCAGCTAGTACACTATAAATTACGTATGTTTACGTTTTTAACAAGCTCTTCGTTGCTGACGGTACGCTCGGAATATTCTCCATACTGTCTCAGATAAAAGAGGGTATATTCTAAATATTATTGCCATCAAAATCTTTCATGTAGCTAACTATCTTTGGCACGCTGCCACGTTTATCTAACGACAACAGTACTTATTTACAAACAAAGGAAAATATTTACATCGTTGAATATGTATCTAGTTTATATATAGAGCTATTCGAAATATATTTAAAGTTCCGACATACGATTATTTGTTCTAGATTCTTCTCTGATGACGTCATAACACATGCACATTGTATGTCAAAATCGTTAATAATAATGTTTTATAATCCGTTTGTGTCAATGATATTACAAGTAGAAGGTGTAGATAGGTTACCAACAACATTCGATGATTCGATCTTCAAAAACGACACACTAACACACACACGGTTAGACGTCAAAGTGAGATGGTATGATTCAATATTGTAAGCGAAAAAGAGACAATTGAAGTAAAATATGGCTAATTGACCACATTTCGACGTGCCACTCCCGGAGCGCTAATAACTTATTTACACTTTTTTACTTATAATAAGTATGATTGGTTTGTGTACTTACTATAATTTATTATCACAGGACACCGGCAATATACAATTTTATGACAAAACATAAAAGTTCTTAATTACTAAATAAATTATTTTTTCGTGGACGTGAACGTTGACCATTGTAAGTCGAAGACTAATGGATAGCTAAATTAGAAAATCATTTATTATCCTAGATACACTTGTATGCATTAAAATTTCCGAAAAGTACCTAAAGTTGGAAAACTGCACACGTGTTAGAAGTGAAATTTCTTCGGCAAGATTCAAAGATACCAAAATCGTTGCCTTACTCCATGACGTGACGGTATTGCCATGACGCGACCTTGAAATTTTACTCTCGACGCGCCTAAAGAAATTTCACTTAAAAAATTAACGAAACCATACCTATACGGTATAAGGTATAAGAAAGAATAAATATTATTTGAGTTTTAGAACTAGAACAAAGTTGTGAATTTTATCGAATACGTATTCTGAATATTGGATGTGGTAAGTATTTTGTTTTACCTCAGGGATCGAATTTGCGTTTGATTTGATCCCAGTGTGGCAAACTTTAAGTAATCAACCACTATTTGTTGATAAACTAACAACTAGGACAGACTTCGATTTTATTTATATACCTGCCTACGCGACTTGGTGCTTAAAATCTTTATGATTCATTTTTATAAATTGGTCTTTAGGTTTTTGCATCCATGGAATAGCGAAAGACGAGGATTAGAATCCTGCCTCGCGCGCATCTTTTTTTATTTTCTTCATCATTTCAAATACCTACTCATTTTATTTGCATTAAACAAATATGAATAGAAGATGAAACTACATATTTTCATTGATAAGTGTACAAATTGAATTCGTCCGTTTAAAGTGGGTCAAAATCGAGTCTAAAGGAGTCAGTTAGTAGAATAAAAAAATCAGGCTGCTGTTTGAACGCGCTAATCTCAGGCACTGTTCCGTTTTGAAAAAATATTTCGGTGTTAGATAGCCCATTTATCGAGGAAGGATATAGAATATATATCATCACGCTAAGACCAACAGGAGCGGAGCAACGCGGGTGAAACCGCGGGGCACAGCTAGGTATTTAAATAAATATGTACGATTCTACGATAAGAACTTAAACGTGAATAATTAATAAGTAATAGGTATACAAATTTGTTCGTTTTCCAATATACGGAAGCGTTTCAGTTGTTGATTAGAACTATATTAGCATGCCTAGATTTCTAAACTAACTGTACTGAGGAATTAATTAGTATCTATCAAAGGTAATTTGTTCAATGGCCGAGTTGTATCATGGTTGGATGAAAAATGTATGAAGAATTAACTTATTTTCTTTATAAGTGCAGACGAAGAGTTTTTAATTTTGAGCGAAAGTTTGGTTCAAAGGAGTTGTTTTGCATAAAAATAAATGTGTAATGTTAACCCTTTATGTATTTAATTAAAAATTTTGTCTTTGTTCAAAAGCGAAAAAAAGGAAAACCAGGAATTTAATTTTCTTTTGATAAAGGCAATAATTTTGTAGTATATTACACATTTTATTATTCTACTTTTGATATAGAGTTTTCTATACTCTTCGACATATTTTTTATAGTGAAACTTTTATTACATCGTCTCAAACTTTTTGGTCTGTGTAGCGCATGTCGCGTGACGGTCGGCTGCCGAGTAGGTATAAAGCAGTGTTCGGAACCGTACGATAATTATCGTATAAATGTCGAAGGTTGCCTGGCAGAGATGGCTTTGAGCCATAAGGCCGCCATTTGTACATTTTAAATGGTTTTGTTTTATGTACTTTCATTTTAATATGTTGTACAATAAAGAGTAAATAAATAAATAAATAAATAAATAATGTCTATAGTGTGAAAAAAAGTTTCACTTTTACCGTGGTTTCATAAAACCACACAACATTTTTTTTATTTAATTCAATGGTTTATTTGTTTATATAATTATTATGAACTATTAAATAAAGAAATGGTGTAAATAGTTTATATAATTATTATGAACTATTAAATATCAGGACGCGGAGAAGTTTTCGGTTTTTCTAAAATATATTTATGATTTTTTGCATAAATTTAAATGAATAACTAGTTAATTGGTTAGTCACCACATAAAACTACGTTGTGCACCAAAATACAAGAAAAACAAAACAAATACCTATGCAGAAAGATAAAAACTTGATTACGAAAAATTAGGGTAAAGAAATTGCCCTTTCATGTCGCCATTTTGAATTTAGCGTGACGTCACAGAAATTATAACGACGATAATATATATCAAAGATTAGCCGCTTGACCCGGCTTCGCGTGGGATCACTCGGAAAGACGCGTTACTCGGTAAAGATGTACTTTTTGAGGTAAAGCGTAGTCTGTAACAAATAAACAAACAATAATTCGTTTTTTATTATTATACATATTGGATAGTTTAGAATTTAGATGGTCCAGAGTCCATTGTCCAGACGTCTCCTAACTAATCTAACGTAAGTAGGTACATAATTTTTTCAGTTATGATAAGAATCAGAGTTATGCATGACAGCTTGAACAAATGTTCAATCGAATGCTCGAGACACAAAGATTAGGTTTAATCCTTTTTTAAACATATTTCTTGTTGTGCTAAAAGTATTATGTACCTACATTGTTCAGTTACAGATAGGCTTTCTTAATCGTAATTAAACGATATAGGGTAAACCACCCTATTATTGGCACTCTACCAATTTATTGGCATGCTCCAGTTTTTTAAGAAAATTAAGATTTATTTGTAGCCAGTATAAATTTTGTTGTAGAAATTAATAAGTAGCGTATCATTCTTTACACAACTAGCAAACAATGTTTTTTATTATTTAAAACATGGCAGCGTATCAACCATCTGTTTGACAAGCCGGGACTTGTGTGGCAAAAATATTCAAAATATTCGTTTTTTACTAAGGTAAGAGCTATCATGAACTTAAAAGAAATTGCAATTCCGTTGTGTTTTTCTTATGCATATTCATTTTGTCTAATTATTGAATGTATGAACTGCCTTTTTTAAACATTATTTTAAAATTTAACCGCCAACTTTTAGTTATTTGTGGTGTGCCAACAATTGGGCTGCTTAAAATCCGTTTATCCATTTTATTGGCACTTAAAAATTACTCACAAAAATGTTAATTGAGACTGATTCAGGTGACTAACATGACTTTAAAATTACTTATGATGCACTACTCATTCAATCAGAGCTGTGATTTAATTAAATGTAAGATAATCGTAAGCTAAAATTGTTCTATTTTTTATTTAAGCCTAGTAGGTTTTTTGGTTGTCTTTCATATTTTATGGAAACTTAAAACCCATATTTAAAAATAAGCGTTCTAACTGAAATGGTATGTTCCTATACAAAAAAATGTGACATTTATTTTAACAGTCTTTTATTTTGTTTATTTCAATTTATGAATGGTACAAATTAACTTAAAAAGTCATAGTTCACACTTTGAAAGCCCTACATAAGATCTAGTAAATATTTTTCAGTCTTGCAAGAATAGTGACAATAAGAGCTAGCGCGCACGAGCAACTTTGTCTCCGCGCCTATTTTGTCTCCGCAACTATTTTGTCTCTCCCATCATTTGCAACCATGGGCTAGTCGCTACGTGCGCGCAAGTGCGCGCACGTAGCGACGCAACTCCCCATACAATTGATGGGAGAGACAAAATAGTTGCGGAGACAAAGTTGCTCGTGCGCGCTAGCTCTAATAGGTAACAATCACTGCCAATAAAAGGTTTGACTATGCCAGCAACTGGTATTTTAGGTTTTTCTTTTAAAGGTTCAATAAATTAAATAAAGCGATTTAATTTAAAATTGACAAGTACAATATAATATTCTCCATAGATTAGAATACCAGTATAATTGTTTTTTTCTTAATTAAAACATAATTGTACATGCAAATTTCACCGGTTTTGTGAAGTAGCTGCTTAAAGTGCCAATAATTGGGTGGTTTACCCTATGTACTTACATATCACATTTATACCTAAAATGTCCTCTCGTATGTACATATCAGAGTGTGGTGTCCCCGCACCGCTCGGCTACACATACCGTGTTCCCGCACCACAATGCGGGCTTGTCGAGTGTTTTCCATCGCGATACGTGCAGTGGAGCGCGAGAGAAAGGCTTTACAAGTCGAATTTCGATAGATATTAGGCATACTGGTTGAGAACTAAGATTTTAAGGTAAATAGATATGTTTTACACGATCCAGAATGGCAATACGTAAGTCAGGTAGGTACTTGCCTGACTCGTGTAGGCGAGGTATGTCATCCGTTTTATATTTGAGAGTGAAAGGCCTTTAAACGGCCGTTTAAAATACAATATTGTAAGTGTCCTGCCCCGTACCATAAAGTCTTAAAGCAGTATTATATCCAGTGTGGAAAAATAACAGAGCTATACAGGGTGACTGGAAATTCGACGTGATCCTTCAAAGGGGTTATACTAGAGGTCATTTGCAACAAAATAAGTCCAGTTAACCAGGGGTCAAAAATGGATGGTTATTGAGCTATGACGGTTTTTTGATTGTATAGAAATTTTCTGCCTTTTTACCAAAAACAATTAAGGTTGATGTTCCGACCGTCCCTCCATACATTTTTGATTACCTCTAAACACTTAACACAGACACTATTTCTTTAAAACTAATCATTTTATCACTTCTCTATAATGAAATGTGTGCGCGTTCGACCTTTTTAATCAATAATTTACAATATTTACTTAGAAAAACAACAGTAAAATACCGGAAAAATTTGACACTTCTACAGTAGTGTGCGTGACTTTTGCCAAGCGAAACACGACATAAAGCACGACATCTAGCGCATAGACTATATACTTATTACAGATCTAGCGCGTCAATATCTAAACGAAAGGCGATGTTTAGACATTGACGCTAGATGTCGTGCATTCGCGTTCGTTATCTTATACATAATGAGCATAATTCTAATAAATCAAAGTTCTGTGTAAAAATTGAGTAATTTCATTTCCAATCGTTCAAAGAAAATAACAATAAAATAAAACTAATGACCTTAGAAACTATGTTTTTTTTTGTAAACAATTTATTACTCATTATTGTTCGTCCGTCGTAGGTCTGTAAACTGTATTGTACACTGAAGGTAAATGGTACTGTAGGTACTTTAGTTCGGCGTCGTCCGCGTCGTCCGCGTCGGCTTGATATAAAATTACATTCTTGATTTCATTGACACGCGCTATGATTTGCGCGCGGAATTTCTTGTGTTGTGAATTTATTTTTGTATGCTATGCATTTTAATTGATTCAAATTGCAATGTTTCTCTAGTATACATTTGAGACTATATTGTAAATTGTAATAATTGATCGTGGGTATAGTAATTAATTATTCTAATAACGCAATTAGTAATATATGTATTTTCGGTGGGATTCAAAACAAAAAATTGGCCCGTGATTTTTATGAAATTTCACCACATTGCAAATCACATCAATCATAGTTCATACACATGTATGACGAAAGTGATTAGTATTGTGGCTAACATTGACTCATCAGTTCATCACTGAAACCAGTGATAAATCAGTACCTATATCATATTGTGTTTGAATATTTTTAAACAATGATATAAGTATACAATTATTATAAATCGGTAAACTATCAAAGTAATCACAAACTTGCAAACATTGGTAAAATGTCCAGTAGTTTATGAGCCTATTCATTACAATCAAACAAACAAACAAAGTTTTCCTCTTTATAATATTAGTGTAGACAAACACTATGAATACGATCACGAATGCAAATTCGGGGATTTTCTAATTATTGCTAAATAATAATTGAATTCGTTTTGAAATACTCTATAATTTTTAGTGTATAAATAGACATTTATAATGTGGGGCTCATTTTTTTTGTACTGCTAACGCTATTGTAGGTACCTATTTTCGTTGTTTTATTTCAAGTGAACACGGCCATACAATTTTGTCACGAGCCGCCTATGATTGTAGGTACTTTTGTTAGGCTCCTTCGTCGTCCGCGTCGCGTCGGCTCGAAAGTTCTTGATTTCATTGTCACGCGCTATGATTTGCGCGCGGATTTTCTTGTGTTGTGAATTTATTTTTGTATTATTATTATTTTTTATTTATTTTTTATTTTATTGATTCAAATAAAATATTTCACTAGTATGCATTTGAGACTATATTGTATTATGTATAATTTATCGTAGGTATAGTTATTCTTATAACGCAGTTATATTTTCGGTGGGACAATTTGACCCGTGATTTTTCTGAAATATCACCACGTTGCAAATCACATCAATCATACACACGTATGACGAAAGTATAGTGGCTAACATTGACTCATCAGTTCATCACTGAAACCAGTGATAAATCAGTATATCATATTTTATTGTGTTTGAATATTTTTTAAACAACGATATATACAATATTATTATAAATCGGTAAACTACCAAAGTACTTCCGAATTTTCAGACAGACAAACAAGTAGTTTGAACACGCAGTTTTCTTATACTAGTAGCAAAAATCAAAACCATAATATTATGTTTACCTACTATATTTTACTAAAAGTCGAGTGCGTCGAAATCGTAAATAATAGGTAATATAATGTTTTTCACCTTCCTGGTTATTTTCCCATAGTAAATAGTGTTTTAGGTTTGTTGTTGTAGGTAGGAATAATAATTAATTATTCTTACTTGTTGGTTATGAAATGTATATTGAAATAATTTACTTTTACAAATCATTAGTGATATTAGTTTTGAGTGAAAATGCTTGGATCAGCATAATATTATATGGTACTTCAAATACATGTTTTGATAAAAAAACAATAGTGTAATAAAATAAAACTGCGTTTTATTGTAATCAATGTTGACAGTTTTAAATTCCAAAATTATTGATCAATAAAATAGTTTACACCAACAAATATAACTTTTATTTTTATAACCATCGTTCATAATATAAACCGTAGCAGGTGGCGTTTTGAAGTTCTGTCTACTCATACAGAAAAATGGAAAACTTGTTTTTTTTGTAAACAATTTATTACTCATTATTGTTGTTTGGCTGTGTGTTTGGCAACTCGAAGCGTGGTCGTCCGTCGTAGGTACTTTTGTTTTGTTACTCAGGAGGATAACCTCAGACTGTAGACACTGTAGTGATGTCAAGACAAATGTGCGAAAGACTGTAAAGTCAGACGCTAATTTAGAAGACGGGCTACCCATTGGGGCTGTTGAAATTGTCTGGAGATCCTTTTGGAACTCATCCATTCTGTGGTTAAACACTTCAAACATCTGATCAATAGACTGTGTGATGGATTCCATATTAGTTTTAGTGCAGTGGCAGTGTAAATGTTGTTGTTGAGGTTATGTAAATTTAACACTTTAGTTAACTACCAAGATATAAAGAAATGAGGATAGGACACAATAACTATTGGTTGAGGTATTTATAAACTCATAATATACTTTTAAAAAAATCACGTTTTAATAAATTTCTAGAATTAAATTAGAACAGCTGATTCAAAATAGCCTAAAAAATCTTAATAATAATAATTACGCTTCATAGCAAGAAGAAATGTACCATATGTACCCGCACAAAGTCGATATTGTGTTGCCTACCGTTCGACTCAATGGCTAGGGTTGTACCTTTAATAATTATTACCAAACTAATAAACCGAGTGATGCGAAATAACCATAATTCTTTTAGAGTTTGATAAAATGATCAGGCAGGTATTTTCTTTAATCCTCTGAATTCTCGGTTACTAAATTGTATCGTTGAAATTATTCTTAATCGCGTAAATTTAATAAATAATCATATGGAAAACACTTTTCATTTGTTTTTTTACTTTCACGCCCAACTACTATACAATAATTACGTTGTTTCGGTATTTTGACGAGAAAACGCAGGAAACATCCGTTGTATCATTTTAGATAGATTGTATATTTTGTATCTGTAGAATTGAAATCAAAGCTATGTATATGTTGTCTCCATTCTTTTCTTATCGGATTGTTGATCCCAATGCGAATGCGTCACTTAAATTTTATAAAAGACAATTAAGAACATCAAAAATAAAGTGATACGTAAATATTTCACAGTGCAATATATTATGTAATTAATAATAATTATATATTTATGAAAAAATAATTACATCAGATTTAATAATCGCAATTGTTTTGAATGTACATATGAATAAATGATTACATCATAATAGTAATAATCACAATTGTTTTATTTCCCATTTGTTGCAACCCTAGCAGCAGAAGTACCTACACTGGCGGCGCGGCGGCATCGTGCGACATCAAAGGCATTGCCTTACTAGGTAAGTTTATAATGATTAACTCTTTAATAATTATTTTTGACTTTACTCATTTCTTTTATTATATAATTTACGTTTTACTTTTACAGAATCCGATTCAATGGATTATGAAGACGAGTCACACAACGCCATACGATAGTGATGATGAATGAACATTTCAATAAATGCATGCGTGTTTTTTATGTTGTTTTGTAATTGTTAATTGTTTCTTAAATAAAGAAATAAACTAAATATTTAAATGATGATTTGTTATTTGCAACACAACTTTATATTTGAGATTCTTTACAAATGTATATTTAGTTTTGTATCATCAAATTTATAAATTTTATTCCATAGTTTTCAAAATTAAATGTAAATGACCATAAAAACATTAATAAAGTAAATCATTGATGTAAGGTCAGGGAACGTAATACATATATACATCTGACCATGTAAAAGCTAAGTCTTGTTGACTGCTGAAGTCTGTAAAGTTTTGTTGTCTGCTGAAGTCTGTACGCAATGAAAATGTCTGCCGTTTCGAAAATAAGTTTTTAAGACCCTAATAAATAAAATATATGAATGGCAGATCTGGTCAAATACTTTCAAAATTGTATTTTTTTCAGCACTTTCATAAGTGTCTGCCAGAATGTTATCCGCGTGATAATGGTCTGCCATTGTTATTTTCCGATAGTAATAATAATCTATTTTCAAATATCAAACTGGCAGACGTGGTCAAATGGTTTCAAAGTTCGCCAAAAATTTCCACCTGTCTTACCTAAGCGCGCGCCCCGTCCACCACTCTGGGCTTAGTGACTCCTCATCTCATGTATAGTAGGTATAGGGGAATCAACACACAAAAATCCAGGTCTGGTCAAATACATACAGGTAGCTTTGCGCTAGCTCTCTAGCTATTACTTCTTATGGAGAGAAAACGTAAACATGTACCACGGGCGAAGCCGGGGCGGACCGCTAGTAAATAATAAAATAATAAATAGTGTATTAGATTTGTTATTGTATCTTGTATACCTACGAATAATTATTCTTACGTCTTGTTGGGAAATGTTCAAATACCTACCTATTGAAATAATTTACTGTTACAAATCATTAGTGTTATTAGTTTTGAGTGAATAGGCATGGATCAGAAATTCAGAATATAATATGCTACTAACTACTCAAATACATACATGTTTACACAACAAACACCACTGACCTCTATAACTATAAGTTATAGAGGTCAGTGACCGTCAGTGACAAACACTATGGATACCTACGCTCGCGAATGCAAATTCGGTGATTTACTAATTATTGATACCTAGTCATTGAATTCGTTTTGAAATAGCCTGTACTTTGTAATTTTTAGTGTTATAGACATTTATAAAATGTGGTGCTCATTTTTTTGTAATAAATCATCCCGAACGCTATTGTATTTTCGTTGTTTTATTTCAAGTGAACACCTATACAATTTTGTCACGAGCCGCCTCTGGCCTCTGGGTGAAATAAACAAGTCAAATGATTTTTGTTCTAATTGTATTTTGGTAGTAGTTTGTTTAGAATTTACATTACCATTGTTTAATTTTTACCTACTATATTTTACTAAAAGTCGAGTGCGTCGAAATCGTAAATATCTTTTTCACCTTCCTGGTTTTTTTCCATAGTAAATAGTGTTTTAGATTTGTTGTTGTATGAATAATTATTCTTAGCATAATATTATATCATAGGTATATGCTACTTCAAATACATGTTTTGATAAAAAAAACAATAGTGTAATGTAATAAAATAAAACTGCGTTTTATTGTAATCAATTTTGACATTATTTATTTCCCAAAATTACAACAAAATAGTTTACGCCAACAAATATAACTTTTATTTTTATAACAATCCTACTTGTTTTACATTCACGCCATCTAGACTTAAATCTTTATCATTTTTGTATACGTCTGTGTGTGTAAACGACCCTGTATGCAATGACAGATGTTATAATGCATTTTTTTACCGAATTGGGTGGATTTTAAGGCAATGATATGACATATTTCAATAAAATATAATATTCAGTAACCGCCATGACTATTCCTACGACCTTAATCTTTTCCAATTACGCAAAAACTCAAATAAACTAGAAATGTAGAATTCAGCGCCATCTAGCGGGACATTGGCTGGGAACAGATCGTAGCAATCACCTTAATCATGAAAAAACTACTACACTGTTAACATTCAATTGATATTTTTTTGAAAGCCGAAGAATGAACTATCACTTTAAAAAAAACTTGCCTAAAACTTGCATCACCTTTTCTTTTTAAGGTTCAGGTTTTAGCTCAATAACCATCCATTTTTGACCCCTGGTTAACTGGGCTTAATTTGTTGCAAATGACCTCTAGTATAACCCCTTTGAAGGATCACGTCGAATTTCCAGTCACCCTGTATAGGTCGTCTAGCGCCATCACTTTCCCACACTGGAAATAATACTGCTATAAGACATCATGGTAATGCTCTGTTTTTCCGTTTGGTACTTACGTTATTTCGAGTGCAAAAATTGTACGTAGTTTTTATTCAGAGAATATTTGGCGTAGCGTTACAGATAATCAATCATACAGTTATTCTCTGATAAGCTTATCAACTAACCGACCCTTATCTGTTAGGTATGTAGTGTACTATCTAGATATCTGCGTACAGAGCTGGAATTTTTAGGAAATTTTATTGTTGTTTGTGACTAACTTTCCTCCTGTTGGTATGATCGTACCGTGGTTAAAAAGCATATATGATTTTTTTAAGCAAAAGGTTAGGTTTTTTTTAAGCATATATGATTTTTATAGATAAAACGCTGCCTGAAAAAGAATAAACTTTAAATTTCATGTCAATATGATGGCTTTGATAAGAAAAGTTAAAGCATGTTTTTGCCGCAAAAATGTCTATCTACATATCTTTAATAATTATAATTTTTAAATACATAAATTGACTGAAATATAAAAATAACAACGAATCTAATACCTATTTTATCCCATACATATTTTTGTACTTGTATTCTATACTAATATTATAGAGCTTAAGAATTTGTTTGTTTGTTTGTTTGCTAATCTCAGGAACTACAGGTCTGATTTGAAAATATCTTTCAGTGTTAGATAGCCCATTTATCGAAGAAGGCTATAGGCTATAGGTATATCATCAAGCTAAGACCAATAGGAGCGGAGCAATGCGGGTGAAAACGCGGGTCACAGGCACAGCTAGTGTTTATTTCAAACTTGCTCGCTTCAAACAAACCCTAGCAGTAACCTAGACGGTATCTTAGATAACTTGCCTATTAAATTCCAATGTTTTATACAGGAAAAAACGAATAATTACGCCCCAGTTTGACCCCGAAAAATAATCACGTTTTCAGGGCAATGTTAATTAACGAAGGAATTCAATTACTATCGTTAACAATGCCTATTTCGTTTCGTAAGAATTTTTAAATCGATTGAGAAAAGGGAATTTTTCAATTCGACTGTATTTTTTTTTAGGTTTGACGTCAGAAATTTTGATGATTATTTTTTGGTCCCATTTGAATTTTATCCTTGAAATCCTTCTTTGGTCCCATTTGAATTTTATCCACTTTTGACAATTTGTAGGCGGTTAAGGTTTTGTTTAATAGTCATTTCTTACCCTTTTTTAAAGATGTTTTATGATGTGTGTTGTTTTTTCTATGTGCTCTGTATCTAAATCTTTATGCTATTCTAATATTATAAGGAGGAACAATTAGGTTTTTTATTGATGAGCTCGAAAACTATTTCGGAGATTTTATTAATAGAAAACTCGTCAGGCTATATTTTATTTTTCTATCAAAAAAAAAAATCTGAATCAGTAGATTTATTTTAATATGTGTTATATTCTAATAGAGGTAGGTTTATTAATCTCGATAGATATAAAAGGCTTAATAAATATTATGCAATTAACATGACCTATAACAATGTATGAAAATATACTATTGTATAATATAATTATTGTGGTCTAAGATCCGAATATAAGTCGAAATGCAACGGCGTGATAATAGAATGAGACCAATTTTATTATTAAGTTTAGTGTATTAAAAAATGTATTAAAAATGGGTTGATTGGGAAAATCCTGGACAGGATATTTTTTATTAATTATTAAAAAATCTTTTATTTTCATTTTTTATTAATTGCAGTTTCGAGATAATAAAACAATTTTGTAATAAAACAGCGCTGACATATTTTTTTTTTCATCATCCTATCAAGTGAAAGTAACTGGTACCGACATACCTGTTTATACCTGCCAACCTAGCCGTTTGTCCCGGTAAATATTAGAAAACGACTATGACTGCACATT
Organism: Colias nastes; assembly: GCA_907164665.1. Classification (NCBI taxonomy): domain Eukaryota; kingdom Metazoa; phylum Arthropoda; class Insecta; order Lepidoptera; family Pieridae; genus Colias; species Colias nastes. The sequence goes on from CAJQZM010038873.1 coordinate 25,617, forward strand.
CTGTAGGTTTCATACTTTAAGTCTATTATAATTTTTTTTTATTATCTTGATACTGCAATTAATTAAAAAAAAAAATGTTTTTTTTTTAATTCATTAAAAATGTCCTGTCTAGGATTTTCCCAGTCAACCCATTTTTAATACATTTTTTAATACACTAAATTTATTATAAAATTGGTCTCATTCTATTATCACGCCGTTGCATTTCGACTTATATTCGGATCTTAGACCATTGTAACGTATTGTAATTTTTATATGTATTGTTTATTGTAAAAAGAAATAGGTCGATAATTTCGCCGTGGTAGCCATCGCCTCCGTGGCGCAATTGGCTAGCGCGTTCGGCTGTTAACCGAAAGGTTGGTGGTTCGAGCCCACCCGGGGGCGGAATTTTTTTTATATTTTTTTATTAAAATTAATTTTTTATATTTTTCAGGACACACCCTTTTCATTCCCATTTCCTTACCATATTTCCTAGCGACATTCCTGTAAATAATTATTAAACACTGCCAATTAATTTTAAATACACTAATAATTATCATAGTAATATTCCATTTATTCATTCCATACATTAGGAATTTCGAACCCAGTGTCTTTGCCAGTGATAAAAAATAAATAAAAATAGATATTTTTTGTCTATGAACACAGTTCACGCGCTTTTAAAAAAATATTATATTATCTACTGTTTTGTAGATGTGCGATAAGTATAGAGTTTTGTACCCTTATAGATTATAAATTTTTCATGATTATCTATAAATAACTTAAAAAAAAATAATAAAATTGCACCACTATATTTTTAAGCACACAATGTTATCTAGTAATAAATATTTATTGAATTAAATATAAAACAATTTACTAAATAAAAGCAATAAATTAGCTAAACGTTTACATATAGAGTAAATATACATATAGTTTTTCTAACTCTAAGCTATATATATAGCTTTATTTTTGATCGATTCGTATTTAGTAATCAAAATTGCGTGCCATAAACCATCGCATGATATTTACCATCGCAACGGATCGTCTGACACGGTTGCCGTTATCCCCGTTACTTCGTTTCTGTTATCCCAGTAACTTCGTTTCCGTTATCCCAGTAGCTTCGTTTCCGTTATCCCAGTAGCTTCGTTTCCGTTATCCCGTTCCTTTGCAACGATGGTGTGAACGGCAATAAAATGAGTTCCTCGCCAGCCGTCGAGCCGACGACGCCAGCCGCGCCCGCGTCGCCCGCGGTACGACCGCCGGAGTACCCCCCTCTACATACGTCGACGCCGAATTATCTAAAGGTAATGTACATACATACGTACTATTTCTGTAATATATTATGTTTGCTACTATCCTAGTCTTAAAGCTTAAAAATGTGTTAATTCAACATACTTTTGATAAAATTATGTGGTTTAGCTCATTCGATCCGGAATAATGTCTAGATCATTTTGCTAAATAATTGAAGTAGCCGATAAAAAATTCCAAAAGTTGTAAACAATTAACTGGTAAAAAATAAAAACCCATAATTGACTATTTAATCCTCATCATAGTCCATCTTGGTCCTGGGGCTGTATTATGATTTATGACATCTTATTTCCAGACAGTGTACGCCGTAATTGAACTGACTGGCAAATTCATATTATGAACGGCCATGGTTATTTCAATCGTAATATGAATTTGCGAGTCAGTTCAATTCACGGTGTAAACTGTCTGGAAATAAGAGGTTATAATACGGCCACAGATGGCGTTTCTTTTATATTATATCATACAAATTTACTTATCCATATGTTTCAGAAGACTCATCAGCCCTTAAGTGTCGTACTCTCTAATTCTGCGCCTTCGTCGCCGCCTACATACGGTAATTTATTATTTAAAATATTGTTTGTTTTTTTGGTCGTGTTAATCTCTGGAACTACTGGTTCTATTTTAAAAATTGTGTAATAGATCTTAATTTAAGTACTTATTATTTAGAATGAATTGCAGTTTCGAATAGTCCACTTATCAAATAAGTATGTTCCCTACCAAAAATAATAAATATTATAATGTATTTATATCTATACGGTCTTACTAATAAAATGTTACCCATTCGCTTTGCAATGGATTAGTTATTGACGTTTCATGTGAGCAAGAGCAGGACACAGCTATGGTAGAAAATGGTAGAACTTTATCCATTGTTTAACTTTTTATTAGTAAGGCCGTTAAAGATAAACTTTTCTACATAGAAAGTCTTGCAGTGCGCCTAAAATTTTTCTTTCACACAAATCTAAATGCATTCCTTTATTGTATGTTCCTAAGTACTCTATAGTCAAAAATTTCAATATACTCTAACATAAAATATTATATTGGAGAACACATTTTTGTGATTTAAAATAAGCACTTTTTTATTTTTTGTATACCAACCATCTGGCGGACTATAACTTGCCCAAATGTTATATTTTGTTCAACGCAAAAATAAATTATATGTACACACATCTTGTAATAACATAATATGTGTAATTTCTTGATTTTTATTTTAAGCCCTAAACAAAAAGAAATATGTATATAATTTTTCCAGGAGAGCCTACACTCACGCCTCCGCCCCGCTCGCCCGGGGCTCCGCTATCGACCCCCGCGTCTGGAGACAGCAGGGCGCAGCCCCCGGACGGCACTTCTTCTGATAAGGTATGTGTCCTATTAATATTATAAATGCGAAAGATTTTATGTATCTTTGTTACTCCTTCATGCAAAAACTGCTTCACCGATTTCGATGATATTTGGTACAGAAATAGCTTGAGCCTGCGAAAAAACATAGGATAAGTTTTATCCCTTAAAGTTTCTATCTTTCAATTAAAAAACCGCATCAAAATCCGTTGAGTAGTTTTAAAGATTTGCATTTTGCATACATAGGGATATAGGGATAGCGTAAGCGACTTTGTTTTATAATTTATACTATGTAGTGATAATTTATTTCAGTTCATTTCTATAACTTTTAAAGTACTTAATAAAAATAACCTCATGAGAAAAAAATAGTAATGCAATTTAAAATGTTAAACTTAATTTTCAGTGAAAAGCAATATTATTGTTTTAACAAAAATAAAAATAAGAAAAAAAAAAGTTGTTATACAGGGGACACCCGGGTTTGAACCGGGGACCTCTCGATCTGCAGTCGAATGCTCTACCACTGAGCTATATCCCCACTTGAAGGATGCGTTGAAATAATGAACTGTATTGTTTTTACTTGACTAAATAAATAATTTTTTCATTATGACTATTTGTGCTCCGTGGTTTTACCCGCATTGCTCCGCTCCTATTGGTCTTAGCGTGATGATATATAGCCTATAGCCTTCCTCGATAAATGAACTAATCTAACAGTGTAATAATTTTTCAAAACAGACCCGGGTTCCTGAGATTAAAGCGTTCAAACAAACAAACGCTTCAGGTTTATAATATTAGTATAGATTATTCATATATCTATTATAAGAGAGTATCTTACAGTATGTTAATACGTGTTATAGTGTTTTTAGTGTGGGTGTTAATTTTATATGCCTACTAGCTTACCGCCCGCGGCTTCGCCCGCTTTGTCTAAAACCTAATAAATTATATACTAAAACCTTCCTCTTGAATCACTCTATCTATTAAAAAAAAACCGCATCAAAATCCGTTGCGTAGTTTGAAAGATTTAAGCATACAAAGGGACATAGGGACAGAGAAAGTGACTTTGTTTTATACTATGTAGTGATGTATACTTACACATACCTACAAATTGACCTTAATTTAAACTTTAAAGCATTTAAAACCTATCAACCATTGTATCAATTTCACTATGGGCAAGATTTTAAACTTCTAGTTAAAATGATTTACCATTTTCAACGTAACAAAGATGGAATCGTATTTTAAACTGTTTATGATTTTTCAATTCTTTAATTTAATATATAATTTTATAGCATTCAAATGAGACAATTTTAAAGAATGGAATATGTTTCTAAAAATTTCTCAACCTTTAATTTAGTCTTAAAACATTTACGTTTCACATTTCATATTATAAACTACTATTGGCCTAAAATCACGTTTTAAAACCGTTAAAACGTTTCCAGTCGTCGGAAACGGCCGTCGGCGTACCGCGCAACGCAAGCACGACGTTGTCACGCAAGGAGAGCTACAAGGCGCAACGTCAACATTATAGAAAGGAGAAGAAACGCGCGGCGACAGCGTTGTTGCACTCTATAGAGGACCCGTCGGTTGTTGTGCTCGCTGATTGGCTGAAAGTAAGTACGCACACACGCATACACGCAAATATAGGTGGCTAAGAACGCACACAAGTACGTAAAAACGCACGCACAAACGTACTGTGAATATGTAATTTGAACGTTACTGCTACAGAATAAGGTGGTAATTTGAATGAATGTTTTATAGATTGCCGCTACAGCACTTTTTGGTTACCTTTTTAATAGGCGATTGTGAAAAGTCACTGATCGGTTAATGATTAGCGGCGGGAGTTATAATTGGTGGATTATATTTCTAGTAATAAAATAAATATTTTTAAAATAATTAGAACTAATAGTGCGCGTTACGTGATTGGTTCGAAAATTGGTATTGCAGAGTTGTGATTGGTTAAATTTATTAAATAGTAAATGTACATTATTATGTTCAAATGCGAAGTCAAAAATTATGTATTTATTTAGAAATAATTAATATTTATCTGACATCATTATTTTTATAGAAACATTAAAAGTTTAATTTTGAAAATATTTTCAGGTTCGCGGATCATTGAAATCATGGACAAAATTATGGTGCGTGCTAAAGCCTGGTTTATTGCTTCTGTATAAGACTCCGAAAGCCAAAGTGAGTATTATGTTATTTAAAGTACGCGTACGGTATGACATATTTAAATTAAACTTAATTGTATAACAACTTGCGACCGACGTTGATTCGACCGAGCAGTCTTTTTGATATCGTTGCGTACAAACAAATTTTCCTTAAAAAATAAAAAAGTGGGTACGAGTCCGTTAGGTCATAAATTATTATTAAAATACACGCGTCGTCGTAGTTTATTTAAAAGTTGTTTTAATAATGTTTTTTTTTTTATTTAAAAAAAAACGAAACAATAAAATGTTATCATCAATATTAAATTATATTATTAATAAATAACTTCCTATTTATATTGTTTTACCTTTATATAGGCATAAATCATTATTTTCTAAATTACAGCGCAGCCACTGGGTGGGCACAGTGTTACTAACGTCTTGCCAAGTAATAGAGAGACCGAGCAAAAAGGACGGGTTCTGCTTCAAGCTCTACCATCCGCTCGAACAGAGCATTTGGGCACCGAGGGGACCGCATAACGAGACTATTGGTATGTATATATGTCCCCTAGTGGGGTAAAGGGCAGATGCATTATACATCTGTTTCACTGATCGATTTTATTTAGGGACAAGTAGGTGATCAGCCTTCTGTGTCCTACCAAAACAAGACATTTTTTTTTCGTCTCCACCGGGAATCGAATCCAGTGTTACGCTCACGCGTCAACCACTGTACCGAGGAGGCGGTGTATATACATACATACAAATACACTCAGTCAAAAACTCACGCATTCAAACTCACACACGCACTAACAACTCACTCATACGCACGCACGCTAATACGCACGTTAGCACGTATACACGCACGCACATGAATTATAAGCTAAGTAAAAAGGACGGCTTCGGCTTTAAACTGTACCATCCGCCACATAACGAGACTATTGGTATTTTAATTTGTTTATCATATATCATATAATAAAATGATAGGAAATTCAAAATTGTACATTGAATATTTTTTTTAAATAATACTTGGGGCGTGATCTACAATACATACCGAAGCCAAAAATATAGTTTTTAGAATTTTGTCTGTTTGCTTGTATGTATGTCCGGGCTAATCTCAGAGAGTACTGCATGGATTTAATTAAAATTTAGTACGGAGATAGCTTGAGACCTGAGAAAGTACAAAGGATAGATTTTATCCCGGAAATCCCCAGGGAACGGGAACTATGCGGGTTTTTCTTTAACTACGCGGTCGAAGCCGCGGGCGGAAAGCTAGTTTACAAATAAAAACATACAAATGGAAACATACGCATGCGCGTAAGGATGTACGCGCGCACACACATGTACGCGCTCATGCACGCAACGCGATTTTTTTAAATTGTATTTATTACTAGCTGCGCTTCGCGGTTTCACCCGCGTGGCTCCACTCCTGTTGGTCGTAGCGTGATGATGTAATATAACCTTCCTCGATAAATGAGCTATCTAACACCGAAAGAATTTTTCAAATCGGACCAGAAGTTCCCGAGATTAGCGCGTTCAAACAAACAAACAAACTCTTCAGCTTTATAATATTAGTATAGATTTGTCTCACTGAATATGTACGTTACTATGTTTGTGTGTGTGTGTAGGTTGTGCTGTGCGGCTTTGTCTGCTAGTTTGTTCGCATATACCGTTTCTACGTCAGTTTATACATGTATTCTAAGGTTTTTGGCTAATTTTATATCTTACTAGCTTTCCGCCGGCGGCTCCGCCCGCGGTTTCAAAGAAAAACTCGCATAGTTCCCGTTCCCGTGGAATTTCCGGGATAAAACCTATCCTATATTACTCGTGGATTATGTATCTTTCGAATGGTGAAAGAATTTTTAAAATCGGTCCAGTAGTTTATGAGCCTATTCATTACAA
>CAJQZM010038873.1:32738-43590 GCA_907164665.1 Colias nastes
TCGTAAATAAATGTAAGGCAGATTATTATTATTGACAATAAAAGCAAGTTTAGCGCGTTTTGGTCAATTTGTTTTGGTCCGTATAAAATTAAAATTTTTGCCAGTATAGTTCTATAGATTTCGATTCTGTATCAGAAATCGAATGCGAATTGGTTAAGAGGTTTCTCCTTATAATGAAATCTAAAATTTTAATCAATAATATGATAGTTATGATTTTCAATTTGAAGAAGTGAAATTTACAAATAAATTGAAATACATCCAACTAAACAGAAGTTGAAAAAGTATGTCTTACTTGCTTACACGCTATGAAAAATACATATAAAACCAAGTAGGCAGAAGCGAGAAAAGGTTACAAAAATGTTACTATACTTATCCCCCAAAGGAATATTTTCATTACTACAAAACAGTCAATATATCCTCAAAATCAACCGCCAAAATCTACCAATATATCGTCAAATTTACGACCCAAAACCTCTACCGACATCTCGAATGTTCTAGAACGAGTCCATACAAGAAATACTCGCTGATAGACTATCACAAACTACCCTCAATAAGTTATGAAGCGTCACAAACTGAACGTAGAGACGGCAGGATCAGTCAGGACAGTGTGTATGTCGCTGGGAAGGTTGTTACTGGTGGGTCTGGTTGTGCTAAGATTTAGGTCTAGATTTTTATGGTTGATAGTAAGCGCTACCACCGGCCATGAACATTTGTAGAAGTGAAAGATCATTTGCAGACCTTACGCCTCTACAAATGGATTGCCGACGTAAAAAAAAACTTTCTTGACATAATAGTAAGGATTGGAAAGGGTAACGAAAGCGATATAGGCCGGCTCCTAAAGATTTGCTAAGTCTGGATTTAGATTTGCTAAGATCTATATCTAGAATTGCTTAGTTCTAGGTTATCTAAGATCCGGGGGATTTACTAAGATGTCTCGAAGCAGTATTATTAACGGAAAAGTGGTAGTCGAAAGCGCTATGACGTCATATTTTTAAGCTATTGCATAGCTTCTATCGCGGGCCTTGAGCGCAGGGACCGAATCGAGAAATTCCGTAACGAAAAAACCTCACGCTCCCCACTCCGACGGGCGGAGGTGTGGCTTGAAGGCATAGCATGCAATAGCTTTACCGCGGCAGTCCCCGAGTGAAACACGTCGTTTTATTTATTTTCACGACATTATGGTAACCACTCTGGATCTTATGTTAGATAAAACTTAGGTATTCTGGGTGTGGCTAGATTTTAATAAGTTTGAAACGTTTTTGTAAAGTTGGTGGAATATATGAGAGATGTATTTTTAAGTTGCTTTCCAGACTTATGGGTGTGTGTTCAGTTAGGTACGAACGTGAAAACTATAATATACGTCATATACACTATACAGTGCTATATATTATGTATGATGCCTTATGTCAATATATAGACTGACAGACTAATGAACATTTTCGTAAGCATTGTAGAGTTCTACTTTGTGAATAAATAGTAGAATAGAATAGAATAGAATAAAAACGTTTATTCCCAAAAAATGATACAGTACATTAAATAACAGAAAATACTTATAACTTAAAAAACAAGGTATAACTGGGTAAAACAATATGTGTAGATGTAATAATATTATATTATATCTGTATCACCTCAGGGAAAGGGATTACTGACTCAGCATGGATGTTACAGCTGAGGCTGTAACGCTGTTATTCTGTCAGCACCATATTAAGTAGTAGTTATTCTCTTAAATATTTAATTTATTTGATAAAATTAATTTTTTCATTAAACAGTGAGATTATAAAATAATTCCTATTTACATTTGGAAAATTTTAACGAAATGTAATATCGATAATAGGGCAATGACTAGTGACGTTACATATGTTATCGATACAGATTATATTTTGTTTCTGACAGTGATATATGGATATCATATGACGCTAATTTTAGAAAATCCTTTTTGATATAATTTGGAAAATATATTTTCGTAACAAACTGAGATAGTAAATATTTTTTAAAGCAAAGTATTGAACACGTTTAAAATCCGTTAGTCGATAATTAATTTTATACAATACAATTACTAGCTGTGCCCCGCGGTTTTACCAGTATTGCTCCGCTCCTGTTGGTCTGAGCGTGATATATAGCCTATAGCCTTCCTCGATAAATGGGCTATCTAACACCGAAAGAATTTTTCAAATCGGACCAGTAGTTCCTGCGATAAGCACGTTGTTATGTAACTTTTTTGCATTCAAAGATATTGTATGTGAAACACGCTTTTAACTACTCAAATATTTTTTTACTGAAAGTAGCAAAATCGATAAGATAATATGTATGTTTTATTTCCGGTTCTTTAAATTATCAATAATTTTTAGAGTTATAACTATACCATTTAACTCTTAACTAGTTGTTAGACTCAGCTTTCCCTGTTTGCATTTTTACCAATATTTCTTCTACATTAGAAATATAGTTGAAAAACAAAAACAAATAATCAAATCTTTATTAGTTATACAGTGAAACTTGCTTAAGTGGGACCTGGATAAGTGAGAAACCTCCATAACTGGAACTCATGCTGAGGTCCCAACACTTTGGCACTGAATTACCTCTGTTAGTGGTTCTTTCGATTCTTTGTATTACCTTAATATAGAAAAACATGACACCAATGTCTCTATTTCATTCAAACGAAACGTGACCAAATATAATATGTATATAATTTAGTGTTTACATAAACAAAACAGTGCGATCTGTGGCCTTGTATGACCTTCGGTTGTGTTTGTGTTATGTTAGGCCGAGTTTGTATGTAGCGTTTTGTTTATAAACGTTCCAAAAACAATTTTTTTTGTTGTGCTGGCAATATTGCATAGAGTAAATAACTTATGCTAAGAAAAACGTAGAGATGTTGACTTTATTACTACACTAAATTAAATGTATTTGTAATTGGAAGGGAAAGAAATGAATATTTATTGGTGATGTACCTACACCACGTACACAGCATAATTATTTATTAGGTACCCACTCTTTTTATTTAGTGATCTTTTGCTTGTTACCTTTTAACGTGGTTGCCTGGAAGAGATCACTATAAGTGATAAGGCCGCCGAATAAGATCTTTTTCTGTAAGTAGACCTTAGAAAGGTTTTCTGTTAAACTTTTAATACTTACAACGAATTAAATAAAACTCAAAATTATTAAGTAAGTACCTATAAATAAGAAGAAATATAGTTTAAAATTTCTTATAACATAAAACAGCATACAATTAATGTAAATGGGTCAATGTACCTATAGGTACCAAATAAAGGTCAAATCCAACACAGGAAAACACAACTTATAACAGAAATACTTAAACATAAACAATACCTAAATACAGACATTAAACATTAACTTTCATTTACAAGCAAATTGAAGACTAAAAATCTAATATTTATTAATATGGTTTAACATAAATCATGACGTTCAATACTTAGAATGTGAACGGCCATTGAAAAAAAAACAATGTATCACAAAAACGCTTACGCGATATTAAAATAAATGTTTATTTACTTTTAAGCTAATGAGTGATCGCACGACGCCATTTACCATCATGGCTGAGATAACGCAGTGTTTCACCTCGTACGCGACGAAACGCATGTCGAATTGATACGCTGAAAAAAAAAACGTAAACTTTTTTTTTCGAACTGTCAAACGTCAAGTTTCCCGCGCTTTAGTGTTGGGTTATCTGTGGCGGGAAAGAATAATAAAGAAAGTTTTATTTTGAATTTTGAATTCGTAGCGGAAATTTATTTGTAGTGTATGTGTGTGTGTGTTTACTCAGTGTATTATGTGTAGGTTACTTGTGTTTGTGTGAAAAATATGGCAAATGTTTAAATTACTCGATTGAAAGGATTGAGGAATGTTTACCATTTATATATTTACACGAAGATTTATCAGCTTGTCTATTTCAGATGTTTCTACTATTGTGAATAATGTTTCCTTATTGGCTTTAGGTTGTGAATCGATACAATAATTTTAAAGCCTAATGATAAATTGCGGAAAATGGCTGCATTTTGCCTAATTAGTCTATAAATACACCTACTCTACAAATATTCAAATTTAAACGTAACGAACGAGAAAAAAATCTTATATTTTCTTTTTATAATTTCAATTATTGTATCTACTATCTATACTAATATTATAAACCTAAACAGTTTGTTAGTTTGCTCAGGAACCACGGGTCCGATTAGAAACATTATTTCTCTGTTGGATAGTCCTCATATCGAGGAAGGTTATCACTACATAGTATAAAACAAAGTCGCTTTCTCTGTCCCTGTGTCCCTTTGTATGCTTAAATCTTTAAAACTACGCAACGGATTTTGATGCGTTTTTTTAATAGATAGAGTGATTCAAGAGGAAGGTTTTAGTATATAATTTATTAGGTTTTAGACAAAGCGGGCGAAGCCGCGGGCAGTAAGCTAGTAGGCTAGTCATATCATCACGCTAAGACCAACAGGAGCGGAGTAATGCGGGTACAGCTAGTTGCCAAAAAAAATATAAATAAATATACATAGTTCAAATAAGGTATCTATTATTACAATACTAATTTGTGAATAGAGATAATTACAGATAATTAGTTTACTTAACGAACTCATTTAAACATGAATAAATTACTATATAAACATTAATAACAAAAGGTTTAATGATTCTAAGCGTGCGAATATATCTTCAAAACAGTTTTAGATGAATGAAGAAATATAATGTTTCCTACATTATGAACGCAAAATATTAAGGAAACAAAAAAAAAATGCAAATACATTTAAAGACAATTTTTTTGCCGGATGTCTTACTAATCTTACTAATATTATAAATGCGAAAGTTTGTGAGGATGTGTGTGTGTTTGTTACTCTTTCACGCAAATACTACTGAACCGATTACAATGAAATTTAGCACACATATAGAGGGTAACTTGGATTAACACATAGGATAGGTTTTATCCCGGAAATCCCACGGGAACGGGAACTACGCGGGTTTTTCTTTGAAAATACGGGCGAAGCCGCGGGCGGAAAGCTAGTATTTTATAAATGCCGAAACAGAGTTACCCATTTTATACGAATTTAACAAAAGTATACAAACATATTATATTCGAAAACACATACATTACATTGTAAAAGAATTTTTAAAATAGGTCAAGCAGTTTTCGAGTAAATCATAATACAGAAAAAAATCAAATCTTTCCACTGTATTATATAATTTTATATAGATATAATACATATAGATTGTATTTCGTAATCTACATAATACCATTAATGATACAGCTGTTTTATGTTGATAATGTGTTAAATCGTGCAAACGTATGAAATTTTGTACTTTATATTATCAGATTAGATACGTAAGTAATGCGTGATATCCTTGAAATAAAAAGTTTGGGAAGAAAGAGATAAAACATAGATCAAGTCAATGTAGTGAAAAGGACAAAAAATCGAAAAATATTAGTACATAGGTACTTATTATGATAGTGCCTAGAGGTCATTGACCTTACAGAATGTAACTTCCTCGTAGTATTGCTAATAATAAATTATTTGACCCGACGAACTTTGTATGTTAAAACTAACAACCAACTTCACAAAGGAGGTTTTTCCCAAATTGGTCTTTTTTCATTTACCTTGAGGGTTATTTTCAAGTTTTCTATATTATTTTTCATCTAAGTATACCTAAGTATATAGATTTATATGCTTGGTATTTTTTTTTACTTAGCAACAATTTAATACGTAAAAAAACTTTAAAATGTTCCAAACAAAATACAATATAGTATTTAACATAAATTCTACTATTATCGTCATTTATCACACTTTTAGATAATATTCTTTGACATGTCATTGTAAAAAAAAATTAAACGGTTTTCCCGTGCGTTTATTCGCGATCAACAAAAAACATTGAACACAATTTTTAAAATATTTATGATTCCGTTCATAAAATACCGATTTCGTTAATTCTTTTTTTTTATAATATTCCTTGAAGTACGAAATTGGTTCTTATGGAGAGTAAACGTAAACATGTTCCACGAGCGAAGCCGGGGCGGACCGCTAGTAAACAATATAATTGTAATTAACTTTGCGTTTATTATGTGAGCTTGACCTTAAAATAATGATTAATTACAGTATTTTTTGTTAATTCAACAAAAACGAGTTGTTTTTGTTTACTATTTCGAAATGGTGTCCAATGTAGGTACATGATTGTATATTTATTTATTTATTTATTTATTTATCTTTGGGAAACAAACAATACAATATATCTTATAAATAAGAGATAACAAACTATACACATATCAGCAAAGTTTCCACTAAAAATTTAAGTTCTTTAAAAAAATACACATTCAGTCACATACAGTCTACTTGAGGATACAAATAAAATAATATAGAAATAACAAGCATGAATACAATTTAAATATCACAGTTACTATTGCATTTATTTCGAACTTTGGTTTTGTACGATTTGAATTTTTCGTAAAATAAATCAAGGTCACTAAAATTATTATTATAATTATGACAAACACGGTATAAATATGTATTTCTAGCAAATTTGGATTTAAATTTAGGTAATGCAAATAGGGCTTTGTCACGAGAGCATAAACAGGGACATCGTAAAAGTAAATTGCTCAAAAGAAAGGAAGAATCTACGTCATTATTAATTATCTTGTATAAGTATACCTGATCTCGTTCATGTCGACGGTTTATTAAAGGGATCATCTCGGGAGTGGGACCTCTCTGATTAGCACTTTTATAATTCAAATGTTTGATAAATTTATTTTGGACATGTTCAATATTATTTATATAGATATTGTATTGCGGATTCCAGGCTGTAGATGCATACTCCAAAATAGAATATTGGCTTGTTTATATTTTGTTTAATATAAAATTATAAAGAGGAAAGGTTTGATTTTTTGTTTGTTTGTTTGTATGAATTGAATAGGCTCCGAAACTACTTGGCAGATTTGAAAAATTCTTTCACTGTTGGAAAGCTACATCATTTCTGAGTGACATAGGCTATATTTCATTTTCAAAAAAAATAGGCATCCTTACTAAAATTACGATAACGTAATCCAAGGTGTGAAAAAAATATCAAAAAACTACCTTACATCGCGTGCGCTGCGAAAACTATTGATGATAGAACAAAATGATATCCTACATTTTTTTAGAACACACCATTATCTACAAAAAATCAGCGGCAGCATATCTCTAACTATTACAGTCATGTCACAATAAGCGTTTTTTTATTGAAAAAAAGAAATTAAAATACCACCGCTACAAAAAGCTCTTTATTTGTACCTTGGTATTAACCCTTATCAAAATAAACGATGTATTATTTAAGACTGCTTCAATATCTTTATATTACTTTTTGAATTATTCGATTCTGACAATCCATTCAAAAGATATCACGAGTTAAAAAAAAATTAAAAAATAAACTGTATTCGGCTAGCTATGCGTTGTAGGCGTCACTCGGGCAGGGGTACGGGAGGGGGGTTAAGATCACGAAATAAACTTGCCGCGCGGCTTACTCGCGCGGTCGGCTCCCTACGTGATGGACGTGTGCGGAATTTACGCTTGATAATAATTCTACATATTGAGGGAACGGGAAAACTCTTTCTTTCAAAACGCGGGCGAAGCCGCGGGCGGACAGCTAGTTTAATATAAAATAACTAATTAGTATTAAATCTGAAACAGATATTATTAGTTTTTAAAATGGTAAATATATATTGAAAAAACTAGCTGGACACTACGGCGTCACTCGCTTGGTAATCCAGACAGTCGACAGATCTATCTCTTTGCCAATTTTCACACACATCTGATCAGCTGTTATTGCGTTAAAGAAACATACAATACATCATAAAAATTTCATAATATTAGTAGCATAATATTAATTTAAATGAACATGAAATGGTAAATATTCCTCAATTCTTTTGGACAGTAATGTAAATTGTTTCAAATATAAAATCTAAATTACCAAGATTTGTTTTAGAAATTGAATATTTTCGCGGCGTTTACCCATGTAGATATGGTATAAACCCTGGCATAGTTTGTGCCAAATATATTGTGTCGTGATTTTAGTCACGATTATAGTGAGATAGTTTTCAAAACACTGCGATAAAGGAAATAACACGTGAACAAGAAAAAACATATCTTTTACAACATAATACAAAATGATTTGACTACAATCTACCCACAGAAAAACATAATCAACAAAGATGACGGTAGACATAGAAACAGACATATTGCTGTCTTCAAAGATAAAAGATAAGAACCGAAGAAGATCCAGTATCTTTTCACTTCTGAAAAGAAAGAAAGTAGTCAGACAGTCCTCTGACCCGAATAGTTTTTATACCCTGGACTTGGCCAGGAAACTTTCAGTTGATTCAGCCATATTGGTGCAAGGGAATGACGTTGGCTGCGAGTTCATGAGGTGCAATGGAGGTAATAACTTTATCATTTCATTTTATATTGTGCAAGTGTATTACACTTTTGAAACGGAAGAAGGTAGTCAGACAGTCCTCTGATTCGAATAGTTTCTTTAGTTTTGACCTGGAAACTCAAGTTTATTCGGATATTATACAGTGGAGTGACGTTGGCTGCGATTCCTTAATGTGTAATGCAGGAAGGTTCTATAACTGTCCCTTTTTATTACTGGTATAGTTTAGTGGCTGAGTATTCAAATTCTTTCGATATTACTATTATCTAACTACGTCATATTTTTTTTACCAAGCTTTAAAATACTTAAAATATTTAAATAGACTGAGTAATCAGTTACCTGGCTACCTTGCGAGCTCTATGATGTTCTTATCTCTATGTCGCTTAAGTGCGATCGTCCTTATCTATTGTTAACTAGATCTATGTTTACTATGGCGTGTTACAAGTAGACAATATGTATGAAAGGTTATGTTAGGTTTTGTAATAAACTATATTGTTTATCTTTGAAATCTCCACGTTATCTTAAATAAAAAATCGTTACAACATCTTTAAAAAAGATAGTGTGTGCTGAGCACACGTGGCAGAAGTGAAACTTCCTTGAGAATATTCTAAGATACCAATTCGTCCCTTTACTCCATGACGTGACGGTATTGCTATGCAACGACCTTGAAATTTTACTCTCAACGCGCATAAAGAAGTTTCGCCTCAATAATATGAGTCACGCCGTAGGAAATAATATTTCTTTTCAAATCATAAAGAAATTGCTATTAAATCGTATGAAAATAAATATTATCATTTGATTTTATCATCGTTCAAATATATAATAATATAAGGTCGTTGAGAAAACATGGAAATGTATTATGTAAACTGTTTTCAAATGTGATAATTGTTACTTTAGGATTAGGTATATTTAGTTATCAAATAAAAGTTGTTTTTATACGTTTAGGAAGCGTTGGTATAAATAAATAAAACTTATTATTAAAAAGCCACGAATGCGTTTTTATTGCGTCGTTTTTATAATTGAAACTATCCAGGCAGTTCAGGCATTTAGTTGTTATTATGGGATAAACATACATGCACTCCAAATACAACTATTTACTATTTGTTGAATACTTTATTGTTCAGTCTAATTAATGCCCTTAATTGTGGAAGAATTAGAATGATAGGACAGACGTTTCTATTTTATAACGTTCGGTATATTATCTGCATAGTCGTTCTCTTAAGTTCTTTAAAATATACATGACTTATTTTTTATTTTACATGAACTACGTAAAAACAAACACGTCATGTTTTCATCACTTGCTTTGGCAGAAATTTGGTTATAGCAAAAATAACCTAACCTTTATTAAAATTATGTAACTACCCTACGTCTAAGTATCTGGTCAGGGGGCTAGTATACCACGATGCCTCATTAGTATGAGCAGTACAGATTGTGGGAAAGTGATGGCGCTAGACGACCTTTTATGCTGTCATTTTTCCACATTGGAAATAATACTTTTTTATGGCATCTTGGTACGGGGACAGGTCATTTGTATTTGATTACGCGAAAAGAGGACTAAGCTAAATCTATAGATGTTAAGCCAATTTCGATGCTATTATGTGTACTGGTTAGAGATAACAAACGGTAATTATGAGCGAATTTATCTGTTATCTTTGTTTGGAGATGGTTGATAAAAAATAATACCTTGATTAAGTGGGTATAAATGAAGTTCATAGCAGACTTGTACCACGATACTGTACGTAATTATTAAATACAATATAAGCGATGCTAATCATATAAATAGCGATATGTAAGCGACGTATGAGGCTGATAAAAGTTTTCATAGTATGTACTTATCAACTTGCTCCTTACAGAAGATATGAGATATTCGCTCTGTTTTTGATATGCTAATATGATTTTGAAGTATTTTGTAGATAATGGTTTTAGTATGTGCTCCTTTCGCTAGAAAAGTTTAAAGGAAGAATACGCAATTTTTAATCTGAATTGCTTCTTCTTTCTCTCTCTGAAGTTATACTTTTTTGTCCTCTACATCCTTAAAACAGTTTTCAGAATAACTCATATATATATTTGCAAACGTGATATTTTAATAAAAAAAAATGCTATTTGATTTAAAAATGATATAGCTACATTTTCATTTCTTACGTAAATACTTGTGTGTGTTCGATTTTCCTTCTCTATATTCATTACAAATCCAAAATCGGTATTAACTACGTACAAAACAAAAAGGTATAACTCCCCCACCACAAGCTAGTACAACACATAGCGGCTAGACACCCCCCCATGTTACAGAACTAGCGGGTGCCGCGTCTGACACGGACAGCGAGGGATCCCGCGGCGGGATGCCGGACGTCCAGCCGGATCCCGTGGTTAGAAAACGGGATATAATAGCGAGGATAGAAGCGCTATATGTTGAAGATCCGGACATAGAGATTGGCGCGGTAAGTGT
>CAJQZM010038875.1:0-15795 GCA_907164665.1 Colias nastes
ATCACGTTATTTGGATTATCAATGCCGGTAAAGTGACAAGACGCCAGAGAGCACGGTAATAGACCTCCGGGAGAGCTGGTGTCGCGGCAAACACTAACGAACTTTGCTGGGTCACAGGCCTGTCCCTCCTGAAAACAATTTATAATTGAACTCATGTATGGTTTCAAATAAAAGCAGTAGTGGAACAGTGGTGAGGACCTCGGACTTCAAATCGATAAGTCCGTGTCCCAGCAGTGCGATATAAAGGGCTGATAATGATGATGATGGTTTGGAAACATTAAGGGTTATATAATAAATGTTTCAGGACAATTTTTCACATACGGATATCCCAAAACCCTATAAAAACGTCACCATGGTGACAACGGTAATTCCAAGGTAATCCTTAAGATAAACCAATAATAATTACTTTACCTCAGTATAGACGTCGCCACAGCTGCAACTCTTGTCGTTGCGGATGTCGACCACCCGGAATGCTGATTCTCCTATCGACAGCAGATACACGAGAACCAACACTCCATATGCTATGACAGCACACTGCAATATCCACGGGATTATAGGGAAACCTATTGTAGATTTAATTGCCATTACTGCTCTGAAATTTAAATTAAAAATTGTTGAAACTGTTATTGAGTTAGATACCTAGGATCAAAATGTTTTAATTTCGTAAACTTACTTGCTGCCTTCACGAATAAGAGCAATTGCAATAATTATTCTTTTGCGCAAGAAAATGACTACCAAGAGAAGTATTAGGAATATCACAGCCACAATAGCGAGGATGACGAGCCACGTCAAGTATTTAGTAAACATTGACTGTGCGTAGCCCTTCAAGTTGGTCGTCTGATAGAGTGCTACTGGATTTGCTTTGTAATACTCGTAGTTCGTGTAACAGACGTACATAGCTGAAAAGAAAATGAGTCATAAGAATTGATTGAAAAGTATAAATTGCATAGTTACTAACTTTGCACTCTTTAAACTTACCGAATCCGAGTAATGCTAGCAACCCAGCTATCGAGACCCACACTACCGGGCCGACCACCCATCGGAGTAAAAGAATGTATATAAAGCATACGATAACCACTGCTACCAGTGCTCCAGCCAGATACCATCTTGACTGAACCAGATCCTGAACTATTTGAGACGATAACTGTTAAACAGAAAATAATGATAATATAGTTTGTATTTAATTTTGGGCCCAATGAAACAAGTGCATAACATAGTTGTTATATTGTTTACAGGTAGTACCTACATACTATTTCCTACAAATATTATAAATGCGAAAGTTTGTGAGGATGGATGTGTATGTGTATGTTTGTTACTCTTTCACGCAAATACTACTGAACCGATTACAATGAAATTTAGCACACGTATAGAGGGTAACTTGGATTAACACATAGGAAAGGTTTTATCACGGAAATCCCACGGGAACTATGCGGGTTTTTCTTTAAAACGCGGACGAAGCCGCGGGCGGACAGCTAGTACATAGTAAATAAATTAAATTGTTGTAAGTAAGCTTGGTACATTTATGAACGTTTACAGTTTACCTAAGTTATATATCAAAGAAAATAAGTATCGTGAATTATCAATATTATTAATGAGCTAAAACGAAGAATGCAGCCAAATTATATTTAGTCCATTGAAAAGTTACATTTGGGGTTGCGTTTTTTAGAGGACGCAATTTTATTTTTTTGATGTGCAGAGGGGGTCAGTGTGAAGCTATAACCAAGTTTGTGGGGTCGCCACCCTTGTCACACGGCCGCCATCTTGAAAATAGCGGTTGATATGGTTTTAACGATATATCTCCTAAACTACTTATCTGATAAAAAAAAATGTTAACATTATTTGTTGCAAATTGAATTCTCTACAACTTTGGTCCAGTATTTTTTTGTCGTAGAACTATAAATAAAAAAGTTATAAGCGAAAATATTCAGAAATTAGAGATATTTATATTTTTCAATTAAACTTTTTTTTATAATTTTACGAAGAAATGATATCAGACCATTTTTGTAGATTCTTTTTCGAGGAACAACTTTTATATACAACATTTTTTCATAAAGTGAATAGGTAAGGTTTTACAGAGCTCTGAAGTGTACAGTGAGTACTATTTTTCAGTACTTTTAACTATACAGTATACATATAATATGTGTGTACTAATAATAATTTGACATCAGTAATTGTTTCTTTTTGTTATTATAATATTTTTAATAATTAATTTTGCAATATTATTAATAATTAATTATTGACTCTTTTCCCCACCAACCAGGAGGTAGACTCTGGAAGCGCGTTTTTTTTTACGTCGAAAAGCAGGGCTGAAATGTTCTGCAATGTGCTTCCATTGTTCTGGAGTCTGGGAAAAGAGCCAATAGCCATTATATGTATAGTTAAGAGTACTGAAAAATAGTACTCACTTCAGAGTGCTGTAAAACCATGGCTATTGACGTAATAGAAAAATGTTGTAAATAAAAGTTGTTCATCGAAAAATAATCTACAAAAATGGTCTAATATCATTTCTTCGTAAAATGATAAATTAAAGTTTTATTGAAATATATAAATAGCTCTAATTTCTGAACATTTTCGATTATAAATTTTTTATTTATAGATCTACGACAAAAAGTTACAGGAACAAAATTGTAGAGAATTTAATTTGCAACAAATAATGTTAACAATTTTTTTTTATCAAATAAATAGTTTAAGAGATATATTGTAAAAACAATTTCAACCGCTATTTTCAAGATGGCGGCCGTGGGACAAGGGTGGCGACCCCACAAACTTGGTTTTAGCTTCACACTGACCCCCCCTACATATCAAAAAAATAAAATTACGTCCTCTAAAAAACGATAGGTTAGGCCTAAAAAATGTAACATTTCAATGGACTAATTGAAGTTATTTTAATTATGTTTTATGAGTGTGGTACCTATAGGCACAGTATTACAGGAAATATTGTAATACTGTGCTATAGGCATGTGCTATTACTATATATTTATATAATAAGATTTGATAGTTTGGCATGGTGAAAAATTTCAGGGTAGGTATTAATGAAATAACGAAAGAATAGATCTACAAAGCTAAATTAAACGACATGGTTATCTATGTTCTGTTCCAGTTCATTAGAAAAAAAATGTGTCTATAAATTATGTAGGTATAATATAAAATCCATTTTATCAGAAATAGAAGGAAGAATAAAGCGCTTAATTAAACGCTTATTAATTCTCTTGAATTGGAACAAAAGTTGATAAATTTATCACGTCATAGAGGAAATCGAGTATAATTAATATTTAAATTGCTGAATATTTCTAACAACCTACTACTACACTAAAATTGAGGAATATGTGGTAATATTGTGTTCCATTATCATACGGGAAGTATGAACCTAAAAATGCGGCTGCGATGCACGTATCAAGCACGTAAATACGCCGAAAGGTCATTGCGGAATAATAACTTTACACGAGAAAACATGCAACTTTAAAACAAAAAAAAAAAATGTAGTTAAAAAAAATTAAAAATAATCGGATGCTACTTTACCTGATTGAATTTTAGCAAATTAGCCAATTGTTGAAGCACTTCCTCCACCGCCAGATCAACGCCATCGATTTGTCGTATTACTTCCACAGCCGAAGTCACGTTAACAAAGCACCGAGCGACCACTGTTCCAGACACCAACGGTGCATTAGTTATTTATACAGGGTTACTTGTAAAACACCAGCAACCTCGCAGGACAAGATAGCTAACATCATAAGTAACAACATTTGTTCTACGACTTTTGGCATAACGCAATAAATTATTTTTAAATGATTTTTTAAACTTTTATTGTACTCTCCTAACATTTGTAAGTCTATGTTCTATTCATTATCGAAAGGACGACGCGACGCCCCCTTCCCCCTCTCGTTCGATTCTTGTTTACAGTACTCCAAACTTAATAATGCGCATGCAAATCTTCGCTAATTGTCGTATTTCCGAAGACACTCGAATCATTGAATCGTAAGAGCCCTAAACAACGCACTTGCATTTTACACCTTGTTCAAAAGAAATAGAAGTCAATTCACGGTCATACACAATCAAAAACAAATCCGGCGGTAGGTGACGGTAGCCTGTCAGTCAAAAAACTCAAAAATACGTCAGTCGTCTTTAAATATTGGTGGTGATTGCACGTGTTCTCTCTGTGTGGAATTATATAGAGCTGCTATTACATACCCTTCTTGCCTCTTGGTTTTGTTTTTAAAGGTGAATTGAATTAATCGATGAAATGATTTACACAGGTGATGGCAGTAGGGAAAGTGAAAATGTAGAAGAGCATAGTGAAAGTTCCGATGTACGTAAAATGTCAGAAATAAAGATAATCCCTGATTTTGATTGTTTTTATTTTTATTTTTTTGTAATTGTCATAATATTGAAGAATGATCACTGTAAATACTTTTGAACTGAGATTTTAATGATTAGATTTATATGGTTTAAATATGAAAACCATATTGTTTGAAAACCATATTTTATACAATATAAATTTTGTGTTATTTAACCTTCTTTTCTTCCATCATTACACCAGTTTCAGTAAGACACTTTAAAAGTACTATAAAATTTTCCAAGTAAATCAATCCAACAAAGATATATTCGCAATCGTGGGGTTATACTCGCTAATTTACTTACAAGGAATTATCGAAACAAAATCGTTACTTACAAATACATATTAATCTCTTTTAGCACAAAACATATAATTTGACTAAATTATGCATGAAGAAAATGCATTTAAAACCACTCTATATAGATATCATCTTCGGACGCTCCGGGAATATGACAGTTGCCGAACAGTGACGAAGATTTCTATGCGCATTATTACTTTTGGATTACTGTACGTAATTGTTGGGAGGCGAAGAGTTTATAATATTCAAACGGAAAATTAAATGAATATAATATTTATTTTTGTATGAAAATAAAAACTAACAAATTATCAAAAGTCGTAGAACAAATGTTGTTACTTATGATGTTAGCTATCTTGTCCTGCGAGGTTGCCGGTGTTTTACAAGCAACCCTGTATATTTGTGCCAGTAGCATTAGTAATGAATAAAAAGTATATTTGGGGAACATTCGCAGCAGTACGTGTCACAAGGATGGTTCTTTTTCCACGTCCTTAAATACTCACCTAAGACGCATATTCGAGTCGAGAGATATTATTAATAAGCTTTTACCCGTTACCTTTTTAACAACATAAACTAGATACAGGTGATAGGTCTACAATCTACATGCAAATCGGTTATTGGGGCATTTCACGCGAAGCGGACACAGATTTCGGGGTCAGGTTTCCGATTTCGGTTATATTTTAGTATGTTACACCTGTATATATCCTTGGTATGTAGGTATACGAAATATTTTTGCATTTAGAAGCTTAGTTTTCAAAATACAGGTCTTTGAAGATGTCAGCAAGCACAAGGCATGCGTGACTTTGAATGTAATTATCAGTTCAAGAAAAGGATTTTTTTAATAAATTGATGATTGAATAATAATCCCCATTAAAAAACCTTTTTATTCTCATATTTTGAATTTCGAATTTATTTTTAAATTCCTAAGAAAAATTAAAAAATATTTTTCTTTGTAATTTTTTACGAACTTAGCATATTTTTAAAATTTTTTAAGATCATTAAATAAATGGCTTATATTATGCTTAAACTTCATGCCAAGTTCTAGAGTGGTCATCGCAGAAGTTTCGAAGCCCCCTATTACTTTGTGAAAACATGCTCATAACGTTCTGGGCATTGCATAGCCTTATTTTTACGTACTATATGAGCCTCGCGTTCATTTTCCCGTGTGAAAAATGTAACCCAGCTTGCAGCAATCCAACCAACATACGAATCAAGAGCCGTGGCACTATTCAGCAAAGATTTTTGCGCCTCAGCTGGATTCCGCACACATGTATCCCCAGTGCTTTGCTTAGGACCCTGGCATTGCAGAGTTGAAAGGTCCCCGATGCAGCGAAACAACACTGAAGCGCGATCAATCGTTGATAATCGCAATAAATCAAACAAAGCATCACAATTACACAAATTAATAAAACAAAACAAAATAAAACAAAAACAGGCAAAAAATTAACCACACGGCCCTAAGTTAAGGCATTGCAAATTTATAATAAAACACATTATAATATGAATTACCTGGTTGACTGGAAATGATAAAGCTGGCACATTTTTCTTCTTGCATATACTGAAGAGCTTGCGAACTCGTCATCGTTTGAATATTTACTTCATCCGTGCACACCATGCTCGGCCTTAAAGTTTCAAATGCTCCCGGGTTCAGCCGTATTTCTTTTTCGAGCAAAATCGTATTGGTTGGGCATTTTTCTACACAAACCTGAAAGTGTAAAAAAGATGATAAAAGAATGTTTTATATAGTTATTTATCCATTTCATTTAATTCATTCACAAAACTCACCTGTGTAGTTGGACAACCCGTTATCGGAGTTCCGGGTGCAAGACATTTTACAATGTTGAAAAATATTAAATACGGTTTGTTTTCTAGTCCTGAATCTAATCCACAGCGGCGGCCTTTAGTATCAATGGGTGCCAATAGTTTCTCAACACTTCCTCTTGTCATACCTGCAATAGTAAATTCATCTTTACAATTAAGTAATTAGACCAATTCCAAATAAAACCAACGTCTTGGCAATTGACGAGTCAATTAACAAGCCTTGAAGACGAAACTATAACCTAATGTCGAGAACATTAAATTATAATTTTCGCTTTATCCGCACATTGTCACAGAGTAATAACAATTGTAATACTGTGGTAATAACTTGTAACTATCGACATTGTTTACCTACTTTCTCACTGCTCCAATCAGTCGTGGTGGAAGGAAACGTGACGAAAGCAACATTTTTAACCACAAGTCCACAAGGCCAAGAGCGTGTTGCACATGATTGTGGTCTTAAGTCTTGGTTTCATTGTAAGAGTTAAGGAAGATAGTCTGTGCTTAGGCCACTAACTTCCTTATTATTTATTATCAACTACGAGATAGTTCTAGGGGACAAGAAATGTTTATTTTAAAACATAATGAAACACGACAATTCGAAGAAAATTAGGTGATGAGAATCACCATGCTATACCTGCCAAATTTTATGTTTAAATAACTATTTCTCATTTTATGAAAAAATCTGAGCACTTACTATAATATCCAACGAAGCCCCACGCTCCGAGGAAAAGGATGAACACTATTAGCCATATTATGTCCGTGCAAGACCGATTGCGTGTAGGTCCATTAAAGTCAGGATCGTACCGCATCGGCTCCCCTGATAATTATAAATTCTATAAATACATACTGAAAATTATACCTGAAAATTATACATTCTATATGTACTTTGAAACACGTTTGAATTTTTTAATTTAATATAATAATTATACATTACATACATATATCGTGTAGATCAGTATCGACAGTATCTACACTCACAAACAATTCTATGTACCCAAAAATGATTGGTTTACATTAGTATGTATAGCAATCATTTTTGGGTACATATAATTTAAAATATATTATAAGTACAGGTTCAAAAAAATCATCCATCTATCGCTGAGACTCATGTATGATGTTCATGAATACAATCTACAAATTAAATTTTAGAAAGAGTTCAAAACCTGTGAAGAGTCCCTATAGTCAAATAAAACCTATTCTCTGCAGTTATATGAGAACATAAGAAGAATAATTTGCAATTGTTTTGCTTCTAGTCTTGCAAGTGTTTATGGGCGGTGGTGATGGCCCACCTGCCCCTTTGCTTGCTCTGACATAAAAAAAAAATAAAAAAATAATTTGCAATGTTTAGAAAATGAGTCACCTAAGCGTATTATAATAACTCAATTGATTCTTTTGGAGATACACTTCAAGCATCCCCGCAACACACCATCATTTAATCACTTCTTATCACATGTATACAATCATTCACAGTCCACAGTTTTACAGTTTTCATACAAGGTACATTTTAATAACCAAATTGAGTATTTCGTTTACATTTAGTAACTTCTGTTGTATATCATTTCGTATCAGTGAGCGCGTAGGGCAGTCCCTTATCAGGTTGAATGATAACATCGTTGGTAAAGTATATTTTGCGATCAATAGATAATATCAATGATTATGCTTAAATGTTTTTAAATTCGTTAGCCACGGCCTTCCTGAATAAGAAAGTCAATAAGTTTATCTATTTAGTTAAATCGATAGCGTTTCTGCGGGATTCAATTCAACACCACCAAACAAAAAATAATAAAGTTTAATTTAGGGTTTATTAAATAGTTTTCATTTATATTTGTTTTGCATATGTGAGCAGCCCTACGCATGATAATATCACAGTATTACAATATTATTTCCTACAGTAAGGAAACGCCTTTGATGTCGCGCGATGCCGCGCGCCGCCAGCGTAGGTACTTACGCTGCCACACGAAAATACGCTAGGGTTGCAACAAATGGGAAATAAAACAATTGTGATTATTAATATTATGATGAAATCATTTATTCATATGTACCTACATTCAAAATAATTGCGATTATTAAATCTGATGTAATTATTTGTTCATAAATATATAATTACAGATATTGCACTGCTAAATATTATTTACGTGGACACTTTATTTTTGGATGTTCTTAATTGTATATTATAACATTTAACTAAGTAATGCATTCGCATTGGGATGTACAATCTGATTAGAAAATAATGAGGACAACATATACATAGCTTTGATTTTAATTCAACAGATACAATTATTAATACAATCTTTCTGAAATATTGTTTCCTTCTGGGATTTCAATGTAGATTTACATCCGTTAACGGAACAGTTTGTGCGCGCCATAATAGAATATATGTAAGTACCTATGTACTTATAATAAAATGTTTACACAAAAAATACGACTGCGTCGTCCTTTCGCGCTAGGTAAGGCAAACTAAGCGTGTTTGCCTTACGCGGCCCGCGTCGCCCGACCCCCCGCCAGTTCCCCTCCGTTTCTCTGCACAAGTACATTCGTTTCCGTACTGTATAGATATTGTAATACTGCGATAATATACTGTATAATATTTTATAATTTGGTAGGTATATTGTGACATGATGGTCTAATATTATCCCTTCGTATATAGCATTACGCAATAACTATTAAAGATAGATAGTTGGGTACTATAATCAGATCCTACCTATTGTGTATTTTTAAATAGATTATTATTTAATGTATCCGGAACTGTACATCAATCTTTCCATAAAGATTATTATTTTGAAAAGCTAAGAAAATGTTATTATGTGTCTTTCTAAAACACACAGCGTTGGATGAAGAAAGCAGTCTATGAATCCTATATATCTCTATGAAAATAGGGTCACCTTACCAATTATCGATGGATCTTTCACCTCACTAGCAAGAGCGTGTCCCTAGTATGTCATCGCCTTTGGCGCGCTGTCATCTTCCAAGCTCATAGCGTTTATGAATTCGTGCGCATTAACATCGCGCAGAATGTAATTCTCGAATTATTAATAAGATCTCTAGTAAAAGTGATCATAATAATTGTGATTTTCTTAAAAGAAAACACACAGCGTTAAATTTTAGTAGTAATTGGTGTTTCTAGTGGTTTAGGAACGGAATTAGTTCCAATAGGAAGCACAAAAGACCACGTTGTCGGAAGAAAATTCGAAAACCGGTGCTTATATATATATATAGTGTATAATAGTGGCGGGAACTCTTTTTCGTCCTCGGAGGACGAGAGAAGTAATGGTTCGTCACTGGCCAAGAGACCGGGAAACGAGAAATTCCGTAAGTACAATCAGACTTGTCAATAACATGTCCGGACTCGTGCATAGAATTCCATGCAACACGTGGCATACATTTCACAGTATTTGACACAAATTCCTCAATATTTAGACGTAGGTAATTAATAAAACACAATGCATGCCTATAGTGAGATCACTATATTATCATCGGGTTTCTATCATACACAGGCACATTGGTTACTGTGTCAAGTATTGCTTTTAACCAGACTTGTGAAATAGCGTTAGGATACCTAGGTAGAAGGTACTTAGGTATAAGGAATCGGCCGTGATCCCCTCTGGCTAACGAGCCCCAGCACTCAGCAGGTAGTGAGGCATCTCAATCACTTTGACCATTCAATTGTAAATACCTCAACAAAGGTGGGTACTACTTAGTGCCCACTGACCACACAAATAATTCAGGACAATTAAGAGGTACTTAGATTTTAGATAGGTACAAAACCTGTCTATCACAATATTCTAAAGAGAAGAAATTGTTAATTAACTATTATAATATCATTTCAATATTAATACATGTCACATATAGATTTTACATTACTTAACTATTGTAATATCATTTCAATATTGATACATGTCAGTTGTCACATATAGATTTTACATTTCTTAAGATATGATATAGAATGTATAACGTGAACAACAGTCTCACACAATGTTTAGTATGAGCTACTTATTACTACAAGTTGAGATTACCTAGTTTATGGTAAATAATTCTTAACATAAAGAGCTTGTTTTCATAGTCAATTGATACCAGAATAAGCTTTGATTCTATGGGTACTTATTTGAATAGTATTGAAAGATCATAAGAAATAGACATTGCATATTAGGAGAGGTAGATATGTTTATATAAATTATCATCATCAAGGACCCATATTTACCGTATCCCCGAACAGTTGAATGATATCTTTCTTGGTCATAATGTTACCGATGATAATGATGTTTTTCTAGTTCCTTTCTTACTTAAGTGAAAGAGCTTGCCTTAAAATTAACACACTCAGGTGTGATAACAATTCTATAATATCAACGGTAAAGTAGGCAAGATCTTTGTATTTTTTATTTGTATCTTCTACAAAGATATGTACTGAAAATATGTTCAAGAAAGGTGTCCTCAGTCATGATTAGTATGGTTAGTGATGCTGAAGGAACTGGTTTAGAAAATCCCAGAAAAATATATGCCATACTTACATTCAGAAATGCTTCTGGCAATAAAACCTGATGGCTCCGCCAGGTTGATATTCAACCTGAGACACCTAGACACCTAGGTATTAACCAGGTAATTTTGATACATATCACAGGTTATAATGGTAATTAAATTCTTACAAAGCCAGAATTAGCTTGTAAAATTATACATCATTGATAGCAGTAATGGAATTTTTATAAAGCCAGAATTGGCTTGTACAATCAGGTATCATTGGCCTATTTTCTGCCTGCATATGGCAGCCATTTCAAATGGGTCGCGGAGACCCTACAGGCTGAAGGTGTCCGCTTTCTGTTTTATTTAAACTATTAACTTTTGGTCTACTAAGACCGTTACAAAATTAACTTCACAGGTCTTGTAGACTGTGAAGATTTTGGATATACTTGATTGGCACTACGGCCACATAATTTATTCATTACCTTCTGGTTTAGTTAAACACTTATCTTGTGGTCTACCAGAACTATTCCAATTTAACTTCAGGTCGCGGAGACCATGAAGATGTTGGTAAAACTTGATTGGTACTCCAATCACAAAAAGGGTCACAGCCTTCTGATTTATTTATTTAACAGTTTTATGTACCGTTACAAATTTTATAATCATATCATAATATTAAAAGAAAAGGAAACATTCATAGCACATAAGGCAACCTTATCGCTTATCAGTGATCTCTTCCAGGCTGCCCATTTATTTAGACTACCTGAATTATTCTAATTTAACTTCAGAGGTCTCGGAGACCATGGAGATTTTAGTAAAGCCACAGAATAGGCCACAGCTTTCTAGTTAGACAATTATCTTTTTGTCTTCAAGGATTGTTCCAATTTAACTTCTCAGGTCGCGGAGACCATAGAGATTTTGGAAAAGCAGGTTTGGCACATCAATTACAAAATGTACATTGTAAACCTGGATACTTGTGCCTCATGTGTGACACTATAGAAAATATGTCTGTGTTATTGCCAGTCTCAAAAGCCTCAAAGATAAAGCATACTGTTGTAGTCAGTAATCATGTCCTGCACTTAAAAAGAGTTGCAGACAGTTCTATACATCTAACACTGAGAGGTGGCAGACTGTACAGTTGTCGCCTCCAGGTATTTCTCTAGAGTTTCGCTCACAGCAGACCAAGAGAGAAAGGCTTTCTCCCTCTACATGCTATACAAGACTTAAGAGTTGTGGAAAATAAACATAAACAGAAATGTCTTTGTAAAAGAACAAGTTCGTCACTTCCTAACTTCAGATGCCGCGGATGCGGGCTGAGTAGGACATCTGAACAGTACTTACCTGTCAGAGAAGTGGAGAGGGAAGCAAGGGACTTGGCACTAAAATTTCTGAGTTATAGGTATGCAATTCTTTATTGCTTCTGAGCAAATTGAAAGGGGCGCACATCCTTTAGCCCAAGCTAGCAATCAGACTTTGGTCGCTCACATACAAAGGTTGCTAACTCCCTTAGCTCTCACAACTGAGTAACTTTACCTAGCTTTTTTCTTTTTTTTTTTGTGTGGTGTCTCTCAATGTTAGCCAGAAGGGCTTCTACATTTTAACGCGGCCGCGGGGGTGAACTGAAGGTTCACCCTGGTAGCGACATGCGCAAGGGCGTCCCCCCTTGACGGGGATCTCGAACCTCGGCTTGGGCTGTCGCTTGAGTGGAGGAGGCCAGAAGGGCCCTAATCGGACGGGTTTACCTAGCTGAGAAGTTAGGATAACTCTTGGCACGCTTCCAGGACGCCTAGATGGCTTTTGATTTAGATTGTCTCTCAAGAAATCAACCTGTACCAGAGTGGCTTCTCCTGCCTTGTACAACAGGAAATATATTTCGGAGGCTCCAGATGTGGACCATTTCGCTACACAAAGGAGTGCTTTAGTGCCAGGGCTTTTTTTTCCAAAGCCTGCTCCGAATTTTGCGACATCTGCAGTTGTTAATGGAGCTGACGCCTAGACTGAATATTCCCTTCCTAGGGTAATACTACAAGTGTACTAGCGCACCTCGCACCCCAGGACCGGGGCAGATACATAGCACCAAAGGGTGGCTTATGGTGATTGTCTACCGACCCTGAAGTCAGGAGCACTCAGACCATTGGTGAACGGCCTTGCCTTCCAACTGCTCAGTCAGAAGAAGGGGGGGGGGGGAGAAAACAGCCCATTGTAAAGCAAGGAAGAAGGAGCTGTTAAGTAGTGGTGCCCCTCCACAGTGCCAACATGATCCTCCAAGCAGTAAAAAAAAAAAAAAAAAAAATGCGTGTAATCTAATACACACAGATTCTATTTCATTAGCTTAGGTCTAGAATAAGCAAGCTGACCTTGTTCTCTCAGGAGCTCTTATGCTATTACTGGTGTCAGACCGAGAAGCTCTTGACATGAACATGACTTCAGAAAATCTCAAAAGAGAGTTTTTTATCACAGCAAAGTAGGATTATATCCTGGCCTGAATACTGATACAACAACACATTATCAACACATATGACCCATGTGGAAGACTTGGTTCTTTACCCCGCATCCATACAAATATATATTATACTGTACATTGTAATATAGATGATTAAATAAATAAAATAAATAAATATTTAGCCTTAGAGGCTCCATTGTTTATCCTTGGTGATATTGATCTTATTGAGTTTTAATTTATAAAATGTTATTTTTATGTTATTATTTGAACTTTGATTTGTTTCAAAGATATAGAGAAATAATTAAGCAGTTCTTAGGTTCTAAGACTTAGTTCATTACCTAGTATTGGCTTATTGAGAAGATTATATTCTGAGGAGAATAATTTAAAATTTATAGGATATTTGGTTAGTTCTTACATGAAAGAAAAACAATTTTTGTTGTTGCTACATAACCCCTTTGTATTGTTTTTAGAATTTAAAATATAACTTTATTTTACAATACAACAGGTTCATTTAACATTCTGTAAGGAATGAAATTTAAGTTGTTAATACAGCACTCTTAGGTATTACAATATTAACAAGATAATTTATTTTCAACATAGCGTTTGTATGTCTTTCTTCACAAGCAGATATCAAACACATCTTCCTCCAACGCTGTGTGTTTTAGAAAGACACATAATATTGATGTTTTGCATTAAAACAAAACATGTATTATGTGTCGAATAAAACACACAGCGTTGCAATTTGCTGCTTGCTGATGAAGATGCTATGAGCTTGGAAGATGACAGCGCGCCAAAGGCGATGACATACTAGAGACGCGCTCTTGCTAGTGAGGTGAAAGATCCATCGATAATTGGTAAGGTGACCCTATTTTCATAGAGATATATAGGATTCATAGACTGCTTTCTTCATCCAACGCTGTGTGTTTTATTCGACACATAATACATGTTTTGTTTTAATGCAAAACATCAATAATATTGTAATGGATTACCCGGAATTAATATTAATATAATCTATATTCGATATAACTACCTACATGAAAACTGAAATGTATGTTTACCTACCTAACCCCAAATTCGACTCTTCCTGTATTTGAGCCGATTTTATAATCATTAAGTAACTATTTTAAGTTAGGTTAAAGATATTATAAACAAATTTTTGATTAATTAAATTTATAACAGCTAAAATTAAAAATACGAATACCAAAAATAAGCACTGCAGTAGTCTGTAAGTTATGATTTAACAGAATAATAGGAGATAAGAAACTTAAGGATTTAGGCTCTGATTTTCTCTCAGGTAACTAATCACAGGATATAACGAAATTACACAATTATTATTTGTTGGCACGAGAACGTCATACGCGATACTGAGTTAACATCATTCATTACCTTGATTTTCTACCAATGTGTAAAACGTAAATATACATAGGTATTGTAACATAAAGACACATATACATGAATGTAGATAGGTAGGTACCCATTAGGTACCGCTATCGATAGGCCATCCATGGCAAAATAATTCTAGTATGAAATCATCTTTTTTTTTATTCTTCGACATGTCGGTTTCCTAACGATGTTTTCATTCACCATTTGAGGAGTGGTGATGTTATCAACATGCGCAGATAATTTGGAAAATACTGTTTTTCATGCACGCTCGCCTGGTCTCGAACCCTTGACTTATCGATTTGAAGTCCGAGGTCCTCACCACTGAGCCACAGCTATAGATTATTTGTCAAGTTTAGGTTTTTAAATATCGATTCAATACACACTCGTTTGAAGGGAATCCTTGTTTGTGTACTTGACATAAATACTCTCATCTCTCATGCGTGAGAGATTAAATGTGGATACAGTTTCATTAATTGACTATATTGTATGTATGTGACATTGTGATAGCGATTAAGTTATGTCCTCGTCCTTATACGTATTACCCTAGATACAAAATAAACTTAGTAGAAGCTATATACATATCTGCAGTTTCTTGAATAGAATAAAGTGCCCGTAATGAATAACAGGAAGCGTCCTATAATCTGTTTAGTTCTACATGTTCCACATAGAATACTACAAAGAAGCTTATAAAAGTTAATCCAATTGGCCTTTTAATAATAATAAGCAATATACCGTTCAAAAATGAGGATACACGTGCTTTAATTCAATAGATAGGTACGTGTTTCTAATGAAAACATACCGTTTTAATGCAAAATAGTTGGGTGTAAAATATTAAAATGTGTGTAATGTTCCCTTTTTACCGAAACCAGCTAATGAAAAATATTATGTTTGATTATTATAATTTTTAATTTTAGAAATCCTTAGACATCGTCAACAATTATTAATAGATATGGGTATTATACCTACAATATCAACATAGCTTTATTTATAACAGAAACCCAGCGGGCAAATATTCAATCGTACTGTTACATTGTGTGTTACATTGTGTTACATTGTCCAATATTGCTG
>CAJQZM010038878.1:0-11574 GCA_907164665.1 Colias nastes
GTACTAACGTTCCGCAGATATTTCGCTACGCAGTAGTTCCGCAGAGATTCGCTGCCGCATACGAATGCGTAGGTGTACTAAAGGCGTAAATATTTTTAGTTAAATGTGTATTTTATCATTATATAAAAATCTGTTTAAAATTAATCACTGCAATATATTTTAATGAATATCATCCACAACTTAATCCTACTTTTCAAAGTAGAATGAAAAATATAACTCGTTGCTTCCAGTGTAATTTACCGTGGAGTGCTTATCGTTAATTGATTGTTTGTATAGAAAACCGCTATGTTTTGAAGTACCGTTATTTGTATACTAAATAGGCACAAAATTCAGAGCAATATTAATTACATAACTGCGTAATTTCCCCAGCGATAACAGAAATAATTAATACACAACGGAGTATCAAACACGGCGTCATCAATAGTAATATCCGTTAATATCTCCGACTGTGTACAAGTGTGGCATACTACAATTTAATTTATATTTCAATTAAACAGGATCTAGGAAATAAGGGGATGCTTACGAGTCGATGTTTCTTCGCTAGAATTACACATTGTATTGTGTTTAATCATGGGATACGTAGCAAATAGTAAGGCAACGTGTAGGTACTTACTAATATGAGGTAATACTGTATTGAACCTTCCTTGTGGTAATGTTACTGCTCTACGGCCAGCTCTACGAGTTTTAGAAACCATAACGTAGTCGATTCGTATATTAGATATCGATAGTCTTTACTTGTAAGTATAAATATGATGACAAATAACGTTTGTATTCTGTTAACACTATATAATTTACGTTACTGATACGTGTTCAAACATTTAATTTTAATACCGCTTAAGTGAACCGCAAAAACCACAAAGATTTTAACACTCACTTTTAGCAAGACAAAGTATTTTAAGTATATCAGCAGACGTTAGCGTACATCATTTATATGACACGTGTAATATCATATTTATAACGAAATGGAATGACATAAATATTATTTATTATATTTCATTAAAACTGTTAAAACATTGTAGCCTATTGCAGCTTTAAATGTGTGACATGTTTTAATATTTAAAAAAAAAGGAAACTGAATAAAATCAACGAATGTTCACTAAAAATTGTTTTATTCTAAAAGTTAAAGTTATTTAAAAAATATGACCAGTTTTCCAAGTGGTCCAAGTATAACGCGTCTAAGTGAAAGAGAATTCAAATCTGGGCCAAGATAAAATAGGTTAAAAATAGCTGGGCTTGAAAAAAATAGAGTGAGGTGAGCGCTCTTGATCGACAGCTTATTAGTTATTAGACATACAAAATACGTGGGATGATACAAAAATTTGTTATTGTCTTACAAAAATACTTTTATATTATTCAGTAGTCTTTACTGCTACGGAATAATAGAAAAAAGCCACGGGCAATATCAAATAAATTGGTCCAGTGATAATTTATCCGTATTATTTGGTAGACGTGGTTTCGATATACAATACAGAAAAAATATTGTCTTTGGAACTTAGTATGTAATAATATTTGTATGAAAAAATATATATATTTTATGGCTAACTAACACGAACGGGTGCTTTTTGTCGTCTTTTGGCTGTAAGAAATGATCTACTCATCTTAAGATAAAGTCATACTAGGAACATATTGTAGAAAAAATTACAAAAACATTTTTATGTAACTCGAATATAAGTATTATTATAATAAAAGGTTCTTCATTGTTCGCCTTTATAGCCATAACATTTGAATTTACTAATAAATATACATTATTATCAAATGCTATATTAATTTTGATAAAAGGTTTTGTGGCCGCCACCCTTATTAGCAAATTGTTTTAATCATATGAAGATTATGTGATTGTTAGCATAAAGAACAACGTATAAAATTAATTCAATTGAATAATCAGGGATTTATACTCGGTATTAATAATGCTCTTTTTGAACCACACATTTATTTTAAGTTTTTCTTTCCTTGTATGTACAGGAACATAACAAGGCTCTGACAAATTTCAAGCATTAGCTCATATCATATTAACGTTCACTATAAAACTTTTGATTAACATCGCTCCAAATATTTACTAATCTTTCGCTGTCTGAGGAATACATTTTATTAATCATAATTAGCATAACTTCTCACTATGTTCCCACTAAATAGCGGCTAAATACTAAGAACTGTTGAAGCAGGCCCTTAGCACGTGACAGTTGTCAGAGTAACTGATCGGCCGCGTAGCGAGATAATTCCGCCGTGACGTGATCCGCATTGCCGCGTCGCTTTTATTGCGCCCTCAGCCAGCCAGAGGTGTACGGGAAATGTAAAGCAAACTCACGTTAATTGGAACGGATCGCTCAATTTTACAAAACAAAAACAAACGGCGGAGAATAATATCGATGGAATCTTTGCTTCGTTATATTTATGGATTATCTGCGCTGTGGACTCGTACCGTTCTGAGGCTTCTTCTTTAGATTCTAGTTTGTTGTTTTGTTTGTTTTATTGAAAGGCATATTATGTAAGCAGACAAGAATTAATTGCTATATTGATAATTAATCATTTCTGTCATTGACAATCACAACGTATTTAAACTACATATATTGTAGTTATTATTTATAGTAGACACCTTAAACCATAATCGGTAACACGCATATAATAATGTGGATAACCTCATCAATTACCTAATATCAATTATTCACAACCATTAAGTCACACCTGAAACAATTAATAAGGATTAGTTCATACGGCGGCGTAACCGAGCTTTATACAAGGCTTAATGCAGTACTCTACATCCCCACGGGTTAAGTACGTAAGTGCAAGTCTTAGGAAAAGGGGCTCGAATATGAATTCCGGTTTGAGTGGCGCATATTTAACGTAGTTTGATGCGAGTTCAGGTTATTTGAGCGATAGTTTTGGATAGTTTGCGTGCAGCGAAACTGCGCACAGCTCTCTGCTATATTAATAGGAAAATCGAGCAAAGTATAAAATTAATATTACGTTTTTCCATACCGTTATAGATCGTTATGTATAACAAATACGGGTATTGCTAGTGACAGTCGCTGTCAAAATGGTTGCGGCATATAAAAGGATAATCTTTATTCAGTAAAGTCGTATCAATCAACTATTCATTGAGGCGTAATAATGTTTTATTGTTGTATAATATAAAGAACGATACGATAACAACGATTTGTAGATACGCGGCAGACAATCGTATCGATCCTTAAGCTATAAGACGCTTTGTTTTAATTAACCCCATTTATGATTCATATCTTCAGTGTACCCTTTGAGGTTTACCCCTTTTCGGTATCTTGAATAGAAACAATCGTCTTTGTGAGCAATGTTAACTTGTGGCGATGGAATTAATTCTATTGCCGTATTCAGCGACTGCTTGTAAATATCGAGTTTAAAATTCAACCCACAGATTTGCTTAAAAAGGATTTGTTGGCTTTTGGTTTTATGGCATGTAATTAGATACGTACCTACTTGAGCGGTCCTTGAGTTTACCTTTTGATTCATAATATACATATACATATATGGTAATTCTTAAACGTTCACAAATAATTCAAATTGTCGTAGAAAAGGATCTGGGAAGTATTTCATTTTATGAAATGACGAAGAACACGAATATAATATGATCTGAAGAGGAAATATAATGTGAAAATAAATATAGCAAGTGTAGAAATTAGGTTAATCCTTTGCGCCAGCCAATGTGTTTACAAATTGAATAAATGTGTACTCGTGAATAAAGAAAAAAATAATTGTCTTATTATAATTAAAACGTTGTCGAAAACAATATCTTTTTTTTTTTTTTTTGTTTTAATAAAGCTTTGTCAAGAATTTGTTACAATAAAAGTAGGTACGGTTTACGTAAACAGAAGAACAACAAAAGTCCGCACGTTTTGCAATTCAATGTTTACACAATAATTTTTCCTCAAACGATTCTGAAGAACAAGCTGAATTTTAATCGTCAAGTATCAATCAGTGTCAAATCGTAATTTCCGCGTAATGCACGCTAACCCCGGGGTAGGTAACCGTGAAATATTACGAATTGCCCGGGATAAAATTAAATTCGACGAACGGCCGGCAGAATTACATTCGCAAAATTACCGGTGATTGTGAAACCAGAGCCATTGTTATCTCGATTATTCCCCATGATGATCGTGACGCCAAATATTGATATTGATTTGGACTCCACTCCGACGGACGTTGTTTGTGATGAAAACGTTTTACGGGAATATAAATATGCGTTTGCAGAAACTTTCCATAACCTATTTTGCTTTAAGCTCTTGTGTGTACGCGTGTATAAATTGATAATTACTTGGAATTTCGGTTTAGCAAGCTGCAGTAGAACATACTACATTGATATTAGTTTTCATGAATTCTGAGTAAAACTTCACATTTTCCGTTTGAAATGAAAGAAAACGCTTTTTGCGTGTGTTAGATCTAGTGAATCGTTTTTTATGAAATGATGATTGATGTTCCCATTTTATTATACGGTCCAGAAACTAGCTGTTGTTGAATTTAATTAATGTATTAAAACAATAATAAATGGAAATAATTATATGTAAAACGTACATATTGGGTTACGAGCCTTTAATTAAATGTTTGATAACATTCGCAGAATTCGGAATTCACTTCAAATTTATGGTAAATAAATTGATTGAAAACGGCTTAAACAGATTCAGATAACCGTGTTAATAATAAAGTGATGAACAAACTTCGACCCTCACGTATGTAGTCGACATTCGAATAATATTCGCGTTATAAGCAGTTCCCAATTCACATATCGGTGTCGACTGTCGACTAGACTGCTTCAAACTTTGGAACTACCAAGCAATTATTATAATGGCTGCCACGTAAAGTAAATTGGGCGGAAGTTTATTTGATTGTTTGTGTAAATGTGTTTTGTCTGATTACACACTGACCTACTTCTGTGCAACACGAGTAATTGGTTCATTGCAATGATAGAAAGTTAAAATTTGTATGGAAAAGAGTAGACTAATAATTACGTTATCACTTTCCGCCGCTCAGCAAGACATTAAAAGTCCGTAAGGAACCAGGGGTTCCCACTTTAAATACTTAAAACTGCTTCTTACTGCTTTATTAAAAGTGATCGTATTTCATGTTGATACGAAGTAGTTTTCAGTTACAGTTTAAAATCAGTTAATAAGTAGGTACATACAAAATATAGCGGGTGTGTAACGTTACCGAGCGTAATTTTAGTTCACCAAGTACAATAACAAAGTTCGATAGTTTGCCAGACGCGTGGATTAGTTGAACAAAATTGCAAAATTGAACGTTCAATTTCGAAGAAGTTTGTAATGTTGGTAACACCTGTGACGCTACGTGGGGTGTTTGTTGAAGTCTCACTTATGGCCGGCAGGTATGCTCAGTGCGCGGGGTAATGGCACAGAAGTCGACATTTCTCGCGCCTAATTTGGCAACCCGACGCGCGGAATTTATAGGGGTGGGGTTTAACTTGAAATATTCGAAGGATCCACTCGCCCGTGAGTTATGAATGAAACCCGTTTAAGAACCCGGAAAATTTTTAACGTCACACGAACTCGGATCGCGATTTCACGCGAATTACTTACATGGAACGAATTAAATCTAGAATTAATTTGAATATATGATTTGGGATGGATGGTTTTCTCATTTTTATGAGGTTAACGCTTGTGAGCATTCAGTGGACTAAATGATAGGGTTTAACGTTCTATTAACTAACATTTGCTTCGTGGAAGTATTTTGTTTTATTAGAGAAACAGCTCCTCTATTTAGTGGCATATATTATAAGTCATTGTTCCTCTCAGTTCTAGGTGCATTGTGTATAGAAGTTACGTTCTGGATTTAGTACATGTTTTACGCATTTAGTTTTATGTAGTTTAGTTTATACTGATTCTAGTTGTGATTCTTCTGAAATGGTAGGTATGTGTCTTATTTCTGCGAATAAATATTGAGCCTATTTCACGGCAATATATTCTGGTGATACTAAAACTATTTTCATTAATCTTAAAATAATTCCACAATCGGCAAATTCTTTACCATTTGCTTTTCGATAGTATTTTTCAAAATAAATTAAAAAATATGGCGCATTAATGGTCCCGTAAAAGAAACGTTCAACGGTCCGCATTCAAATCTGTTTGATTTATGCGAAGCAATCGCCATGTTGCCCTAGCCCACCTTACCCCTCGACTGGGTGCGCCAAGAAATATCGCGTTTATTTATAATGACTTCCGTAACTCGCCATTTTGTTATTTTTCATCGATGGAATGATGTTGTGATACTGATGAGAATATCAATTGTTTATCATTTTGAACTTAATAAACTTTGATATAGAGAAAATAATTGAAAAAGGTAAACGAGTATGACCCCATTTTTAGCAAAGCTTTATCAAAGCATTAACTGTATCAATATTTGAAGAAATGCTTTGTTATTATTTTTCGGCAATAAATATTTTACTTTTCACTTTTTTCACATTTCATGTACATTCCTTTTTCGCCAATCTTGCCCCACATCTATGGTTTCACGCGCGGCATTTTCCGAACGTAAATTCTCTAGAATTCCATGACATAGCTATCATACCATAAGAAAGCGTAATAATATAAATAGTAGCACAATAGGGTTGAATAAAAGCCGCTAATAAATTTCAGTTTGCGGCGACGGTAAGTTATAAACCCACCATAATACCTCCAGGGCGAAAACTACAAATTGAATTTTCAGTCGTGTGAATATTTCAAAGCGGCCTGTTGTTGACTTTACTCGCGGTTTTCTGAGCCGAGCTGCGCGATATTTTATTGAAAGTTTCCAACAAACATATCATTTCTGTGCTTTCTCGTGTGACGGGAAATGTGTTTGTATGACCTGCAAAATGTTATACAATAGCGCTTTTATTGGGGCTCTGTTGATTTACTTCTGGTCGATTTGAAGTATATCGGGAATATTTCATTCATGATATGATGGTAAAAGAAGCAAATAATGCAGTTGAGAGGCAAAGTAATATTAATTTCTAAATTTATAATAATCGCGTCAAACACAAGCACGAGAAAATGCTATTGTTAATATTAAACTTGAAAAGTATTCGTTAGTTATAGATTAGTCTAAACAATCCATCCATACTAATATTATAAATGCGAAAGTAACTCTGTCTGTCTGTCTGTTACTCAATCACGCCTTAACTACTGAACCAATTTGCATGAAATTTGGTATAGAGATATTTTGATACCCGAGAAAGGACATAGGCTACTTTTTATCCCGGGAAATAGGATAGGTTTTATCCCGGAAATCCCACGGGAACGGGAACTATGCGGGTTTTTCTTTGACTGCGCGGGCGAAGCTGCGGGTGGAAAGCTAGTTAGTCTATAAAACACCTAAAGCACCAGCTTAACATTTTTCCAAAGAAGTAACCTTTAAAAATGTATCCACTAACAGTAAAACAATACAACATTCTCGAACATTATTTACAAAAGCATATCAGACACATATATTTCCATACAACTCCATTGAGAAGCTTTTAGTATAAAGAGCCCGGCCTCAGTGTCTAGTGCAGGCAAGGAATCTAGTCACGTGCGAGCTTGTACTAGGGATATTGTTGGCTTTAGTTGAAGTTTAACAGACTAAATTTGAATGATAAAACGTGAAAAAATATTTTT
This sequence comes from Colias nastes, assembly GCA_907164665.1. NCBI lineage: Eukaryota > Metazoa > Arthropoda > Insecta > Lepidoptera > Pieridae > Colias > Colias nastes. The sequence continues at coordinate 7,617 of CAJQZM010038878.1, forward strand.
GATGTGGATGGGTTTTGATTAAAATCAATTTTAAATGCATTCAAAACAATCCGCGTATGTTTGTTGTTGGTAAAATAAATACAAGTTTTATATTTTGAAAAGCGTTCGTATTCGTACGTGGGTGACCGCACAATTATTGTTTTTCAGTTCGCAAACAAAAAAATACATTGAATATTATTATTTACTCGTTCATTTACATTGCATAGAAGTGAATTGTGGCTTGTGCTTATTTAAACGCAGAATTGTTTATTTTCATATACTTACTCAAATTTTCTATAGAGTAGCTAGCTACCTTTACTGTATCATGTAACTTTATTGTTAATAATTCTATATTAGATTATTCGATAAAGCTATACATGTTATTTATTTCGTCTAACGTTCTTACTTTTAAACTTTGAAATACTGCCAGCGCTTTAGAAATACTCACGTACTTCAGTCACTAGCAATCTTTTGTTATCATGTTATCTCTTATTTAATGTTTTTTTCTTTATTATAAAAATATCTTTAAAATAACTCTTATTTCATAATAACCTCAATACACTATATTTATTATTAAAAACTGTGTGATCACTCGCCAGTTCTCCTATAAATGTGAGTCAAAGTTATTGACATGATCTTCTTAGGAACTAAGGCCATTACGAAACTTTGTAATTAAAGCGTCATATGTATTTAATGCCGTCATGCCTTACGTCATGCCATCACTAACGCCTGTACCTACTGACTATCGATGCAATACTTAATTTGATATAAATTCTGGGAAGACGTGCTTGGCTATTAGTTTAAACATGCTACACGTTAATTGTTTGCTATAGCTACTACTTACACATTATCACAGTATTTAAATAGTGTTAAAACAAATCAACGTTTAATTAACAACAACGTAACTTAAATACACCTAAAGCACCTAATATGGATGGGAATTTATTTGTTGAAACTTTGTTACGTTTTTATTTACGACACAAAATAAATAAAAACGAAGTTTAATTAAAAGAACGCCTCGAGCCAATAATTACGAACCATGCAATGGTGAAACAAAAGCATCTATAAAACGTCGTATGCATCAATAAAACGAGTGAACTTACCGCACAGGGCCACCGCCCGCCCGCTAATTTTCATACTAAACGAGCGAGTACATTATTAAAATGTTCTCTGACGTGACAACCCTCGGTTGACAGCAAGTATTTAAACTTTGTGCACACCGCCCTTTAATATGAAAGTGGCTTCAGGCTTGTAAAATACGACAATTTCCTTGATAGAATTTTATGACCTTCGCAAACATTTCTGAGCGATAAATAAACATATACCCGATGACATATTTCACTTGAGCTAAATAAATATTAACTACTATAGCGCTTTTATATTCTGTATATTAAGAATTTAAAGCGCCACGACTTCATGTTTCATTTTTCACGTCAGTCCATTCGTGCGTACTTTGTAGGTATACAGTTTTCAAGTGACCATTTGCAGGATAAAACTAGAGATGAAATTCTTTAGAATATATCTCCGAGTGCATGACAAAGTCCGACTTTAAAATACTGGTATTCTTGACATGTTTGTGCCATCTATCTAGCGATATATTCTGCGCCAAGCGCAGGTGTCAAAACTAAGAGATGTTAGGCTAATGTATGCAGATTGCATCTTTCGTGTGGAGAGTAGCGGGCTTGTTGCGTCGAGTATACACATCACTCCATTTACTTTACTCTCCTTAATGCTCGAGTGTGCTGTGAGCTTTTTGCTTTTTAATGTAACTAAGTAATTTCGTACTCTAATATACTGTGTATTCGTGCGAGTCGAATTTTAAATACAAAGCAAGAGTACTTCGAATGACGGTGGAGTTAACAAAAGAGCAGTAATGAAATTGAATTGAATTCTTAGCTGTTTGACTTGTGACTCAGGTTCAACAAGCAATAGTGCTTACTAGGATTCAATTTTTTAATTCACTTCCAAGTCGACGAGTGACTCGGGAAATGAAGCTTTATGAGCAGATTTATTTGCTAAATGTTTCTAAAAGTGGAACTGGACTTTAAAATTAATGCGCTGCATATTTTATACGAAATTTTTAAGATTTTGTAAGAGGTGTTTTAGAAGATTATGTCAGATGAAAATATTTTACCAACTCATACCTACGTGTGTATAATACGTTCAGAAATGTGTGTACAAACTGCCATATCCACCCAATTTCCTATTAACGGTATATTACATTTAAATAATAACTGTTTATTCATGTTAAATGTTTTGAATGATAATAATAATTTCGACGAAATTTAATTAACCGATTAACCTGACACGGTTTATCTTTATAGTTTTATTTCGGAATAATAATTACCCGAATGAGTATAATTGCGTTCAATAAATGACATCAATGTGTTATCATTATTGGTTGGTAATGTAACTGGTTTTAAACTTTTCATTCGCTCATTGGTATAATGAATAACCATTTTCATTTGATAATATATGCTTGTTATTTGAAAAATGTATGATAATGGCGAGTTGGAAATACTCGAAGTAAAAAGAGCGGAGTCGATCGAAGTTTTATTTTTAAATATTCAACAAGTGCTTGGGGTAGTTGGGAGACTTACTGGAGCCAGAATGTCTCTGTGAATATTTAAAGAAAAGTAAAAAGAACGGTTCACGGCATCCTCTACTCGAGTTATTGTCAAATATAATAATAATTTTGTGTAACACGCGAACCGAAAGTTTGGAATTTTAGTAATATAAAATAACTGGAAGGAACAAGTTTTTAGTTAAATACGGGTAATACTAATATACTGCGAATTATGTGGTATAATTATGTACAGACTCTATGGGGAATAATACAAAGTTAGCATTGAAGCTTGTCCTATGAACCTGGCTTTTTATATAATCTCTCTCGTTAGATTTTATAGATTAACTATCGTCTCTATCCACATTTATCTTTTGATGTCGTACTTTTTATCTATGAACCATACACACACAAATACAATTTAAATCAAAATCAAACATCACAGCCATATGCAAATTGTTATACAGATTTAACCGGCTGCACGTATGTTGAAAAATCCAAGTTTTAAACGATCTCATAAAAAGTGTCATTTGTTAAATTGAATTGGCCCCCAGCTAAGAGTGGCGTTGTCGGAAATTTATCACAGAATAAATCCGACGTCTTCTTAAGACACCTGTCAAATGCCGCGACGGGGATCGTCTCCCGACCGCCACGGTGCTGGCTCCGGGCAAATTAGATTATTCCCAACATAAATAAACCGATAATTAACTAAACAAACCCTGTCGAAGATATATTTAGACTAATCGCAGTGTCACGGCTTAATGTTGTTTGTTGATTATATAATTAAGCAACTAGACAAAGTTCCGAGCGAAGTAGGTACGTGAAGTTGTTCCAAATTTGCATGTAATAACATCTATCTCAGAGTTTATACAAAATACACCTAATCTTATATTTACAAACATGATATTATGTTATTGATTGTATAATCTGTGTAGGCATAATACCTGTTTATTTTCTTAAAAGTTGGAATACATATAAGCTCCCAGTGTATTTATATAATTTACATATTGTAAATACGTCAATAATTTTATTCACAAATATTCAATTTTCAAACAAAAACTTTCCATCTCATTACTGCGCTTCAACCATTACTTAAAGAGTTTTTACCGCTCCATTCTAAACAAAGTCACTTAGTATTTTAGGTAAATAGTGTTCCCAAGCGTACCTACAATTTGTCTGTGAGATAAAGTGGATAAATCCGACCGCAGACAGCTGATGCTAGCAACACTGCAAGCTAGCAACTACTACGTGATACTATAATAGCCGTATTGACTATTGCGGGAAATTTTAATGGAAACTTCTAGAATATTCTGCGAAACATAATTTGCGTATAACTCTGTTGTTGCATGTAATTTTGAGTAATTAATGTACCATACATAATACAATTTAGTATTTAACACACTTTCATTAGCTTCA
>CAJQZM010038880.1:0-28137 GCA_907164665.1 Colias nastes
AAAATGCAAGGTTAGGGCTAAAAAATGTAACATTTCAATGGATCAGTTGAATTCGTTGTATTTTGGGTGGAAACTATGACAGTTATAAATTTATGTCATTTTAATAATATAATATACAGGGTGTCCCAAAAAGTAGTGATGAACGGAAGCTGGGAGGTAGAGGAACTAGAGGGCTCTCCGAATCACCCCCATGTATGTTATGCGATTTTTCGTATTTTCGGAGTTATGACGTTTTTTTCAATTTTTCACCTATCGCCGAGTACGATGATATTTTCACTCATGGTGACGTCAATTATTGCGCTAGATGCTTGATTTTTTTTTGTTTGCTAAGCTGAAAGATAGGCCAATTCAGTATGGTAACATTTACTATCGTTAGATCTTCGAATGGAATAAAAAAAAGAATTAAATGCCAAGAAAGATAAAATTACCGAGTATGTTCACAACTTCAAGGGCCCGTAAAAAAATAAAATCACATAAAAAAAGTTTTCCGTTTGGCTTTTAAAAACTTGCTCTATCTATCAGGTAGCTACCCTAAAAATTTCATTTTATTATTCAGAAGGCTTCAATCGAAAAATTGAAATCTAAATGTGGTAAGTGCAAAAATTGAATTAACATGATGATTAATAAAAACAAATTAAAACCAATAACAAGGTGTTTAATTACCAGAAATTTTTAAAATGACCCCGCTGTTGCTCAATGTAAGTGCGACATCACCGTATAAAGTTGTCTTTTAAATGTCTGAATGCCCTTTTATCATTTTTAATGGTTTCTTTTGCTACTATGAATTTCCGGGTTATTTCGTCCAAATTGTGGCATTCTCTCAAGTAGCAGCAAACAAAAAAAAAATCAAGCATCTAGCGCAATAATTGACGTCACCATGAGTGAAAACATCATCGTACTCGGCGATAGGTGAAAAATTGAAAAAAAAACGTCATAACTCCGAAAATACGAAAAATCGCATAACATACATGGGGGTGATTCGGATAGCCCTCTAGGTCCTCTACCTCCCAGCTTCCGTTCATCACTACTTTTTGGGACACCCTGTATTTCCTTTCTAACAGCTACCCCCGAAGCAGATAAAGCAGAATTAGAAGCTTTAGGTAAAGTGTTTTGTGAAAATCGTGATGATCCTCTTTTAGTTGGAAGTGTGATGTCTAACATTGGCTATGGGGAGGCAGCATCTGGAGTGTCTGCTATAACCAAAGTACGAGCTTTTCTTATTATTGATATAAAATTTATAGAGTAAAATAAAATATTTATGACCAGAGGCATTAACAATGTTGCTTTTTCTAATTCAGGTACTATTGGGTTATGAAAATGGCAAACTTGCAGCGAATCTTAACTGTGAGAATCCAAGAAATGATGTTGATGCATTGAGGAAGGGAAAAATGCGTATTGTGACTGAACACCAGTCGATTGGAGGTGGTTATGCTGCTATCAATGGATTGTCAGTGACTGGTGTTAACGCTCATGTATTACTACGTGGGCACAATAAACCAAAGGCAATTTTTTTATTGTTGTACAATGAAAATATTTATTATTTAGTATAACCACATATATCTAGCCGAGTGAGGAAAACTTCATTGGGTAGTTCGTTATTAAAAAAAAATTGGTTGTCTGTAAAGTCGGTTTACTGACGATAGTTGAACGTGACAACGTCCGATTGTGCTTCTTTGTTGCTCGTTCCGCGCTCTCGCTCGCACTTCAAGCCTTACATGGAACGCCTCAGATGAGTCAGAGTGAGGTAACGCCGCATGAGTCATGTTTTTTCGTGCGTGCAGCCGGCTTTATCGAATTATAAGACGTTGTCACGTCAAAAAATAATATTTAATTCATTTTTCACTATCGATCAGGTATAAAAAAACCACAAGTCTGAACTTGCATGGTAAATTTGGTATATGGTTTTTAGGTCTTAGATCGCTATAAGAGCAACATTCCGCGACTAGTAACTATTTCGGGCAGACAACAGTCCGCTGTTGAAAATATATTCGAGGACTTGAAGAGCCGTCCCATCGATCCAGAGGAACTTGCCCTTTTCCATAACATTCACCAGACTAGAATCAGTGGGCACTTGGGAAGAGGATATATCATATTAGGTAAGTAGTATTAAACGTTGCATTTAAATGCTAATTCCGCTTATTTTCTTTAACAGAACTTACACTGGCATATTGAAACAGAACTGATTTGATCATTGTAATATTATTTGAATATTTTAGACACAGATGAATTCACTGAGACAGTAAGCCTTAGCCAAAAAGCCAATTACTTCGATGGCGCGGTTCGTCCGCTGTGGTTCGTGTACAGCGGGATGGGCTCGCAGTGGCCCGGGATGGGGAAGCAGCTCATGCGCATACCTGTCTTCGCCGCAGCTATAGAACGGTATTTACTTTACGCGATTAATGTTACATTCAAGTATATTTTTCAATTAAGAAATTCCTAATTTTTAACAATGTCTTTCGTCAAACCATTGAAAATTTTCACAACTCAGTGGACATGAAAATTTCCCATCTTAATTTTACTTACTTACGAAGAAATTTTTTACAGCTGCCAAAAAGTGCTCGAGCCAAAGGGTGTAGACATAATCCATATAATAACTTCACCAGACAAGAAAATCTTCGACAATATCTTACATTCGTTTGTTGGAATTGCTGCAGTACAAATTGGGCTTACTGATGTTCTTACAGAATTGGGAATTGTACCTGATAAAATTATCGGTAAATAAAATATTTCTTCTTTGTTTTACTGTAATGTCTCTGCTTGTCAATTGTTTCCAGCTTAAATTTAATAAGTATAAAACTTATACGTATATAACTTAATAAAATAACTTTAATTAAAACACAGGTCACAGTGTAGGTGAGTTAGGATGTGCGTACTGTTAGTTTGTGGTGTATTTGTGTTTAAAAAAAAACACAAAATTAGTAAAAATTATTTATTTTCACAACACAACTTTTATACACACACAATATATATTTCACTTTATGATTCACAGTATAGAACTTAACGAATTCTATAATATAGAATAGGGATTCGTCCCCTGCACCCCGCGCGGTTACTGGTACTGGTGCTCCTCTCAGGCTAAGCCGGTGAAACCGTAGCTTAGGTGGTTATGCGACCATTAAGAGAGAAGCCCCTAAACTAAGAAATCAACGCGTTATATACATACAATATTGCTGATACCGCGATATAGGCCGGTGGGGTTTATAGCCCAAGTCAGCAATATTGGACAATGTAATACAATGTAACACACAATGTAACACACAATGTAACACCTCCCTCCTTTAAAACGGAACATCCTACAATAAAAGGATGTGAGTAGAAATAGTAAACAAGAAATAGTAAATAAGAGGAGGTAGGGTATTGAAATTGAAACAAAATAATCTCGAAAAATCTAAAGTACTGAAATTGAAATTAAAGCAAAATTGAAATAGTAAATATAAAAGAAAAATAAAATTTGAATAATGATGTGGGGATGCAGAGAAGAATACGTGACACAAAAAAAATAATCAAAATTTAATAAAATAATACAGAACAATAGTAATTTTATGATGTAGGAATTAAATCATTAATGTAAGATTTAGTAATAAAATTAAACAATTGAAATAAAACATTTTACAATTAAAACTATTTATGATTTAGAAATTAAAATAAGAATAACATTATTCTAGGATTTAGTAGTAAAAAATTGAAATAGTATAACATAAATATAGAAATTTAATTAAGATAACATTAATCTAGGATTTAGTAATAAAATAAAAATACATTGAAATAGTACAACATCGATTTACGATTTAGAAATTGAATTAAGATAATATTAATCTAGGATTTAGTAATAAAATAAAAATAAATTGAAATAGTATAGCATCGACTTACGATTTAGAAATTGAATTAGGATAATAATAATCTAGGGTTTAGTAGTAAAATAAAATAAAAAATTTGAAATAGTATTAACACATCGATATTGGGTCTAGAAATAAGATTTAGAAATTAATATAAGCTAACATTTATATAAGAAATAGGAATAAAAATTAAGGCACATAAAAATAATATGAAACTGGATGTAACAAGATTTAGAATGGCAATACAATGATATTTAATTAAATTCTAAATTTCTCCTTATAGATTTAGGAGAAGAAGAGTCATCAGATACTTCATTCATTTCAAAAATATGTGTTGTTCTTGATCTGTGCTCTATGGCTGTTGTCGATCTTGTATGAATACGATTGAAGATTTGTACACAACAATTAGAATTTTGTCGACTTCGAGAATTACAGAAACAGCGATAAAGTTTATATGAAATGAATGAAAATACTGTTATTGATAATAAGGTAGTTATAATGCTAAAGTAATAGCCGTAACGAATGTGATACGGTTGGTTTTCTATCTTTGTTAATTCGTCGCTATTCTGATCTAATCTGTGATAAACATATTGTAAAGAATCAAGATTGATGTGAGATAACTTTATATGAGTAAGATGAGGGATGCTGTTATTGATTCTAGTTTTGGAACAGCAATCATCTTCTATAATATTAAAAGTAGGAGTTTGTATATGAATTTTAAGTTCAAATTCACTAGAAGGCGTGAATTGTAATAATTTATGAAATGCTTTACAATTCTTAGGCACTTTAAGAATACCGGATCCAACTATATCATAATCGTTAATAATATCATCACAATTCATTGTTAACTTAGAAATATCTGATTGTACATATATCCATCTATTATTACTAATTTTCTGCCATATATCTATACTACCAAGAATTAATTTATAGTCACAATAATTAGTGGGGAGTTCATGAATGTACTCTGTAAGGATAGACACTTCACACGTGGGGTTAGAAACACTGGACTCAATATTACTGAGTTTACACACATAAGATTTGCTCGTTATCACTTTACACTCACTTAGATTGTCAAACGCAAAGTAAGTTAACTTGTCCGTGGTTATTGCCAAGTATTTAGCGTTAGGTTTTATCATTGCAAAAGAGTGCGGGTTATTGATGTCATGAGGAGTTGGTAGAGCGTAGACATGAAATAGATTATATTCCGTAAGTGTAACTAAAGGAATTTTAACAACAAAAATAAGCTTATTGTCGCTCATAAATGAGGAAATGTCGGCAATATCAAGAAGGATGTGTATATTATTTAGTGCGATAGGTACTGGAAAGTTGACATTAATTTTATTTAAGCTAGATGTTAATTCTTGAAAAAGTTGAACTGGACTTAAAATCGAAGGATGAACTACATTCAATTTGCCAAAAAGAATAGCATCAAGTAAGTTTCTAAGATTGGAATTTAAAATCATAAGGGAACTTTCGAGAGCACTAAACGTCATAGCGAGATGAGAATTGACTTGAAGTTCATTCGTATTTTCAGAAACTGATTCGAATATTTTGTTTAGCTTTTCCATATTTTCGTTTAAAGTCAGTTCATTGTCATTGAGTCTGTGAATAGTTTGATTAAATGTAGAAATAGTAGAAGAGACAATATGTATATTAGATTTCATCAAAGTAGCCAAGTGTCTTTGATCATCTTGGACTGCGTTAATCGCGTCAGTAAAAGCTTTTGCGTCGTCTTCGTCGAGAGTACCAAATACTTGTTTCAGTATAGGACCTCCGAAACCTAACCAAGCTGTTCTTTTAAATCTAGACATATTAGATGAAGTTAGATGAGACAGAGAATTGAAATTATTAAAAACATTAATGTATAAACTTTCTAAAGGACTAAGGACATTTGTGCAATCAATACGCAATTGGCTAGAAGGATGATTATAACAAATAGATTTAGCAGTTTCAAGATTATGTTTAAGTGTTTCAAAACGAGGTTGCAAATAAGAAGTATCAGAAAACGTTAAGATTTTGTAATAATCATTAGAGTATTTCACGGTACCGATAGGATCAAAGAAGAGACCGGGGCTGTTGATGATAGGAGTCGTTGGATTTGACGATGATGTCATGATTCCTGGCGCGATGGCCCTGGAAGAGAATTTTCATGAGCTAGTTTAATTTCGACAACGTGAAATCTAGTATGTTTGCGATTGATGAGAATAGTAACGTTGTTGTTGTTATGAACTTTTACGATTCTGTACGGGCCTTTCCAGATGGGAGACAGTGCTTTACGTAATCTATGATGATGTTTGATATATACCATATCCCCGACATTATAAGATACTACTCGCGAATGCTTATCATAATACTGTTTCGATCTTTCTTTACTTCTAAGAATATTTTCACGAGCTAAGTTTCGAGATATAGAAAATTTATGCTTAAGTGTTTTAATATAGTCAGGATAAGTAAAGTCTGGTGAAATGTCATAAATTGAACTTGGAATATGGGGCTTACAACTAAATAAAAGTTCGTGAGGAGTAAAGTTAGTAGATGAATGAACAGCGGAGTTATAAGATATTAGAGCGGTAGGAAGATATTTATGCCAGTCATCTTGATTTTCACTAACATATGATTTGAGATATTCTTTGAGAGTTGCATGACTCCGTTCGAGAGCACCATTAGTTTGCGGATGATACGGAGAAGAAAAGAGATGTTTAATCTTAAAAAGGGAAACAACATTTTTATAAACTTCAGCGATAAAATGGACACCTTGATCAGACAAAAGCGTCTTAGGAATACCGAAATGAGAGATAAACTGAATAAGACATTGAGATGTTTGTTCTGCCGTAGAATTCTTTATAGGATACGCCATAGAATACTTAGTTAAATCGTCTTGAAAAGTGACAATGTAGCGATAATTCTCAGGACCAGATTCTGGTAATGGACCAACGATGTCAGTCGCAATTCTCTGAAGAGGCTCATGGGAAGTAGAAGTTATTTCCATGGGAGCACGATTAGTAGCACGTAACGCTTTGTTTTGTTGACATTGAGGGCAATTTCTAACATAAGACTCGATTTCGGATCTCATATTTTTCCAGTAATATAGTTCTTTCAATTTACTATACATGCGTGCAAAACCAGAATGTCCGCCTACAGGTGAGTCATGATTGTCTTTTAGGATAGTTGGGACTTCAGTAGGGGTAGGATAGATCATTTTGTTATGATAAATATTAATCCTAATTCCAGTTTGATTAAAAACGTAAATAATCATCTCATAAATTAATGGAAATCTTAGTTTGTCAAAAGGATTTGAGAAATCAGATATAGAAATTTCTTTTACATTAGGATGATATATAACTAATTGTTTACGTAATTCTTTTAAGACTAAAAATATATCTTTATAAGATGCAGATTCAAAATGATGGACCTTTGTAAAAAGATGAAAGTAAATCTTGTTATTAACTGTTGAAATTTTGATTTTATGCAGTTCCTTTTCTGATAGTATAAAGGACTGTTTGTCATCTAATAATTCTAAGATATCATTGCAATAAGGATTTGAGTCATCTAGATCGATTGATGTTGGATAAGCTATAACTGAACAAGTTGTCTTTAAAAGATTTTCATTATGTTCAACAACTTCGGTATCACACATTGTGGGACTAGAACGGTTTCTAATAAAGGATTCATAGGATAGGTTAGTGATAAGTCGTGTACCGTCAGTGTCATTGATATCGTTAATAGCATTAATAGGAGGTCGAGATAAGGCATCAGCGTTAGAATTTACTCTACCAGGTTTGTAAATAATTTCGTAATCATATTCTTCTAACTTTAATCTCCAGCGCACCAGTTTACTGCTGGGATCTTTGCAATTAAAAAGCCAGACTAATGGACGATGGTCGGTGACAATTTTAAATTTCCGACCGTAAAGATAGGGTCTGAAGGTTTTAACACCAAAAAGAATTCCTAACAGTTCTTTCTCAGTTGTACTGTAATTACCTTCGGCTTTATTAAGTGTTCTAGAGGCATACGCGATTGGGAGATCTTTACCAATATCACCTTGAGATAAGATTGCGCCTAATGCATAATTAGAAGCATCTGTGGTGAGTATAAAATCTTTAGAAAAATCAGGATATTGGAGAATGGGAGCATTAGTCAACATGGATTTAAGGGATTCAAATGCTTGAGTTTGGGATTGAGACCAATTGAATTCAACATCCTTTCGAAGTAAGGAAGTAAGTGGCTTTGTGATTTTGGAAAAGTCTTTAATAAACTTTCGATAATAGCCTACAAGGCCGAGAAAGGATTTTATATCTTTAGGATTTTTAGGAATAGGATATGAGATAACAGCTTTCACTTTATCGGGATTGGGAGATACACCTTTATCGGTAATAGTATGACCGAGATAAGCGACTTCACGACGAAGAAATTCGCACTTATCTGGTTGCAACTTTAGATTATGTTCTCTAAGTGCTTCGAATATGAGTCGGAGTTTGTGGATATGGGAAGACAGATCGTGGCTATAAATTATGACGTCATCTAAATAAATAAAGCAGTGGAGACCTTGAAGACCAGAGAGGACTTGGTTCATTAACCTTTGGAATGTAGCGGGAGCATTTTTCAAACCAAATGGCATTCTTGTGTATTCGAAGTGACCATTGGGAACTGAAAAGGCTGTTTTTGCAGCGTCGCTATCACTCATACATATCTGGTGGAATCCAGATGCTAAGTCCAGGGTACTGAAGTATTTGCTATGTCCTAATTGGTCAAGAATATCAGTTATATTAGGAATAGGATAGGCGTCACCGATTGTAATATCATTGAGTTTCCTGTAATCAATTACGATGCGCCATTTCTTTTGGCCAGAAGCATCTTGCTTTTTAGGAACTACCCAGATGGGTGAAGACCAGGGAGAATTAGAAGGCCTAATGATTTTTTGATTAAGCATTTTGTTAATTTGATTATTGACTTCCTCTTTGTGGCATTCAGGGTATCTATATGTTTTGACATGAATGGGTTGAGAGCTAGTAGTTTTGATCTCATGCTTAAGAGTATTTGTACAAGTTAAAGCATCACCTTCAAGATGGAATAGATCAGAAAACTCGGTACACAGATCAAAAAGAGCTCGAGTTTCCTCAGGATTAAGATGTGATGATCTTATTTGTTCATGCACCCTATTTACTCTCTCTAAAGGTGTTTCAGAAACCACATTCGTATTTGAAATTTGGAATTGATCAAGTAAATCACATGGATTCAACTCAACTGAAATAGACTTAATTATAACGTCAGAGCTAGTAGTATTCAGGATAGATACATTAACGTGATTATTACTTTTAAGTGAAACTAGACAACCGGAGATAAAAATTCCATTCTGAATTTCGGTTTTTTCTACGAAACCAGTGGTTACTTTAGGATTTGTGACATTGCACTCAATAATCATTTCGGATCGAGCCGGAACAGTGTATTCAGGTTTGGTAAAGTGGAGCGGAATTGAGTAGTTATCTATCTTCAGGATATTGGTCTCATAATCGATCTTAGCATTTTTAGACTTAAGAAAATCATTGCCAATAATTCCATCAAAATTAATATCAATAGAATCAGGAATTAAATTAAAATCAGCGATGATAGAATAATCTGGGAATTTAAAATCAAATTTAATTTGACCAAGACTTTCAGTATACTCAGATTGTTTATCGATACCTTTAAATTTTATAACTTTAGGTATCAATTCAGGTTCATATTGCAAAGATGATTTTTTCAAAAGTGAAATAGCTGCACCAGAATCAACAAGAAGTACTAAAGGCTTGTCTGAGTATGATGATTTAACATAAACATGAGGTAAGTGAATTTTACTATTATAATTAATTTCATAAATAGCTTCAAAAGATTCTGAATTAGTACTGTTCTGAGTTACTCTATTTGGAAAATTAGGAGTAGAATTGCAAGTTGTCTTAACAGAATTATTAGACCGATAACCTTTCGATATAGGAGGATTAGGAAATGTAGAATAGGTAGATTTAGTACGGGACTTTTTCGTGTTAAATGATTTAGGAGTTACATTTGACTGAGGAGATTGAATTGATACACGTGGTTGAGTCGACTTACGAGATTGAATAGATACACGCGATTGAGTCGATTTACGAGATTTAGTAGATGTAGGAGATTGAGACGATTGAGTCGATATAGGAGATTGAGACGATTGAGTCGATATAGTAGATTGAGACGATTGAGTCGATATAGTAGATTGAGGCGATTGAGCCGATATAGTAGATTGAGACGATTGAGTCGATATAGTAGATTGAGGCGATTGAGCCGATATAGTAGATTGAGACGATTGAGCCGATATAGTAGATTGAGACAATTGAGCCGATATAGGAGATTGAGACGATTGAGCCGATATAGTAGATTGAGTCGATTGAGCCGATATAGTAGATTGAGACGATGTAGGAGATTGAGCCGATATGGGAGATTGAGCCGATATAGTAGATGGAGCCGATATAGTATAAGATAAGTCATAAGTCACGTCGGTTTGAGTCGATGATTCCGTACGACGCGGAAACGGAATCCTTCTTAGTTTAAAGACGGGTCATTGCTACTATCTTCACAAATCTTATGAACTTTATGTTCAGAGTGATTTTGTCGCCGAGAATTATTATATTGGCGCTTACGACATTCCGTAATATTATGGCCTGCATGTTTACAATATTTGCAAATTTGAGAATTGGAAAATGGTACAGTAGTGTTTGAGCTATTATTTGCATCATGCGAAACTGTGTGAATATTACGTTTGAATTGACGATTGAGGAAACAGGACCTTTCTGTGTAACCTAATTTCCCACAGGAACTACATTTGGGCCTCTGTTCAGTAGTCTTTGATGACTGAACGTAATTGTGCAATTTTTCTTCTTGCACCGCGAGATTTATAGCATCGCATAATGTCGTAGGGTTACGACATCGAACAATTGTGGATATGTGGGACGGCAACCCTAACAAAAAGGTATGTAAAGCAAGGTCTTCTGTGCTAGCTATGCGCCCTTTTAATTCGTCCGGATTTTTAGTTGAATGCGCGATATCAGTTTGTAGTCGAGTTAGGAATGTTTCCAGTCTTAAGCTATATTGCGAAACAGTTTCAGTTTGTTTTTGTTTACAATTCTGAAGGTCTAACAAAAGGTGATCTCTGTGTTTAGTCTCACCGAAAGTGGCCTTTAAAAATAATTTTAAGTCCTGCCAACTATCAAAAATTTTCAGTGAACACGCTAATTCGGCTTTTCCCTCTAACTGTGATATAATAAAACGATATAGTATGTCTTTCTGCCTACTGGATGCAAGGCTTATTGCGCTCTCGCAATTCTTAATAAACGACGATAATTTTTGTCTATCGCCGTCGAAAGGTTTTATAAATTTAAGTAAGACATTAAGCGGAATATTTTCGATTTCAGAAATAGTAGAACATTCGGGCTTAACCTCGCTCTTAGACATCTTTAACAATGATAAAATATATTATAACGTAATAAAATAAATGGCAATAAAAAGTAACGAAACACTCACAGGAATGCGGCGATGACGACACGCAGCGACATATGACACCCTATTGTGTCGGTGGCGCGATGTATTCTTGTTACCGGGTTTCGTAATACACCGGTATAATAGCCTTTGTGACTCGATGGCGAGCTATGAGGCTTGATGATGGTTGGCTGGCTAGCTGGCTGGCTAGCTGGCTAGCTGGCTGGTTGGCTGGCTGGCTCGGTGGCTGGCTGGCTGACTCGGTGCCTGATAGTGAATCAGACACAGTGGAGTCCTGGCAGCGACGGCAGCAGCTGGTAGCGGCGGAGGTACAGGTGCCGGGCAGTGAACCCTCGGCACAGGGAGAATCCTTCTTCAATTGGCAGCGGGCGGTAATAGTACCCTCGTGAAGGGCGTCGTAGTGGGCCCACCGTGTGAATCAGGTCGACCTTGTCAGGGATGGGCGACCAAGGGATGAAAAATCCCCTTTACTTCTGACACCAATGTTAGTTTGTGGTGTATTTGTGTTTAAAAAAAAACACAAAATTAGTAAAAATTATTTATTTTCACAACACAACTTTTATACACACACAATATATATTTCACTTTATGATTCACAGTATAGAACTTAACGAATTCTATAATATAGAATAGGGATTCGTCCCCTGCACCCCGCGCGGTTACTGGTACTGGTGCTCCTCTCAGGCTAAGCCGGTGAAACCGTAGCTTAGGTGGTTATGCGACCATTAAGAGAGAAGCCCCTAAACTAAGAAATCAACGCGTTATATACATACAATATTGCTGATACCGCGATATAGGCCGGTGGGGTTTATAGCCCAAGTCAGCAATATTGGACAATGTAATACAATGTAACACACAATGTAACACACAATGTAACAGTACGCAGACGGTTGCCTCACAGCGGAAGAGATGATCCTCTCCGCGTATAGCCGCGGGCTCGTGTCTGTACTCTGTACAGACACCGTTCATTAAGGGATTTATGGCGGCTGTTGGAATTGGGTATCAACAGGTGCGTTATAGTTATCACAAACAATGAAAAATATTTTCTCACCTCAATTAAATTAGATTTTTTACCAACGTCAATATTATTAATCCCTATCTTCCATTAATAATTGCTCCCTAGAGTTAAGTATATGTACGAAAACTCTTCTTAGTGTCACCATTTACTATCAAGTCAATTTTTGGGATTGTAGTTGGAATTAGAACTGTATAAGAATAGAAAGTTACGGTCGAATTGAGGGAAAAAGGTATGAATTTCATTCAAAGTTAATTTCTTTTTAGATTTCCAAAATGTGTCCACCTGAAATTGAAGTGGCATGTCGCAACAGTTCCGAATCATCGACTATCTCAGGGCCAGTAGATGCTATGAAGGAGTTTGTTGAGTCTCTGACCGCGAAGGGCATATTTGCTAAGGAAGTCCCATGTTCCAACATCGCGTATCACTCAAGATATATTGCTGACGCAGGTAAAAACAATGATTCATTTATCATTTTCGCATACGATCTGTTTTACCATATATGAAAAATCTGTATATTATTTTCCTGTTTTATTTTTTTCAGGACCTGGTGTTTTAATATACTTAAGCGAAGTAATAAAGACTCCGCGACTGCGCTCCAAACGCTGGGTATCAACATCCATTCCTGAAGAACGATGGAACGAGCCACTTGCAAAATACTCCTCAGCGGAATATCACACCAATAACTTGCTTGTAATTTTTATTCTTTTTTTCACCATAGAGACGTTCGGTATCATAATTATTGTATATCTAAGATGTTCTTTTGGCAGCTGTTATTGAGAGAATATTCATAGAATTGATAAATTGAATAAATTGAATTTAATTTACTAGAAATCGTAATATTTATCTTCTCCAGAATCCAGTTCTATTCGAGGAGACATCTCAACATATACCAAAGAATGCAGTGCTTGTCGAAGTAGCACCACACGGTCTTTTGCAAGCAATCCTGAAACGTTCTTTACCTAACTGTACAAATATACCACTCACTCGCCGAGGCCATGCCGATAATGTCGTACATTTATTGGAAGCCATTGGAAAGTAAGTTAAGATTAACTTAGTAAAATTTACAATAATAAAACCTGCAAAGTAATCAACAACGCTATAAAACATTGAAATATTCACTAATATATTTAAATATAAATAAATAAATAAATATTTCGGAACAATTTTCACACACGGCACGATCTGATCCCATACTAAGCTTTCGCTTGTGTTATGGAAACCATGTGGCTGATAAACATACATATTATATAATTTTAAATAAATACTTATATAGATAATTAACACCCAGACACAGAGCAAACATCTATGTTCATCACACAAATATTTGCCCCGGGTGGGAATCGAACCCACGACCAGTGGTTTGGAAGGCAGGGTCACTACCAACCAAGCCAACCGGCCAGTCGCACCTATCTACCGAGTAATAAAATTTAAATTCATATTTCTAACATGTATATTATTTGATTTTTTAGTGTGTATATGGAAGGATACAACCCAAAGATACAGAACCTTTACCCGAAAGTAGAATTCCCTGTATCTACGGGAACACCGATGCTGGGACACTTGGTGGAATGGGCACAAACAGAAAAATGGTATAGTAAAGTGTAGTACAATAAAAGTTTATTATATTATAACTTTGAATCCTAAATTTTCAGTATCAACTTTGTTTAGAAATTTTTTAATATACCAAAAAAAACCAATACTTTGAACTAAGCTTAACGTTCCATATCAGCATTATAATGATATAATCTACGGTTTTAAAATAATTAACTTTGGTCGTCTGATAAATCCAATATTTAATTTATAGGGATCTACCTTTGTACATGTCCGCACATAGAAAGATGGCAGCGGCCTGCAAATTCGTTCTTTCCATACACGATGATGAACACAGCTATTTACGCGGACATATTATCAAAGGTAACACAAACAACTCGGTATAATGAGAAATAATATGTTTTATGGTACCTTAAAGTGACGAATTTTGCATCAAATGTTATCAGTGTGATGATTTCTTTATACAATAGGCTATAAAAATAAAATTTAGCAACTTAATAACGTTCTAGTAACTTTATGTCTATATTATCTTCAGGCAAAAACTACTACCCATTCTCTGCTGCCCTGGTAGCGGTGTGGGACACTCTAGCAATTATTTTGGGGCAGAAAAAGAAGAGTATATCGGTTCAGTTCCAGAATATTCTGTTTTTATCTCAGCCTTTGTTACACAACAGAAGACAACTACGCCTAACTGTAGCTCTACATAGAGGCACTGGAAATTTTGAGGTAAAACAATTGTGTGTTTCATTAAATTCGAACATAATGTAGACACAATTACAAAGTTAACACACGACTTATAGAACAAGATTATTCAAATATTAAATTTAATAGAAGCTGAAAAAATTAGCTGTAACATTAAATCTACGAAAAAAAAAGATGATACAATTGTATTTACCTACTAAAAAAAACAATACTACTTACAGGTTACTAATGAAGATATTGCCGTAGCTACTGGAAGTATTCAAGTAGTCGAAAAGAGAGATAGCCATCGACTATTCAAGCTTCCAGCTGAACACAAAGAACCATTGACCCTCCAGACTGAAGATATCTATAAATTACTTTATACCCGCGATTATCACTACAGGTAAAATTTACATTTTTTTAGAAAGTTATATTCTCATTAATTGACATAGGCTAAATTACAACCAATGTACCATCCCAAAAACGAAAGTGGTTCTCAAATCGAGCATATTTCGTGTAATTAATGGCAATTTCTACAGTGATTAAAAACATTTTTCTTACAATACATCAAGGAATGTGTCTTAATTAACAAAGTGACTTTAATTTCAGGGACGATTTCCAGAGTATTAACGAAGCAAACCAGTCGTTAACCGAGGCTAACATTCATTGGAAGAAAAATTGGGTTACCTTGATTGATGGTCTGTTACAGTTAAATGCATTACGAGTTCCAAATAGTAGCGTGTCGCAACTAGACTCCATAAGGGAGATGAATATAAATATTGACGAGCATAGGATATATTCCGACAGCAAAGTGCTAACAGCTGATGTTCTTGAAGTTTACGACTGTACTAGGTACGTTATTAAAGAATATTATTACACATAATGAATATTTTCATGGTTAATTGAGAATATTATTAAATATTTTGCTAAAATCTTCGAAGACCATGCGTGTGAAGCTACAGGCGGAGAGCTAATTGTAATTAATTAAAATTTCAAATAAATAATTCACAGTTTTTTTACAGGTGTGGTGGGGTCCTTATAGAAAATCTAAGATTCCTTGATTTGCCTTTGGCAAAACAGGACAGCATTGCCATTAAGTACTTGCAATTTGTACCACATATTACAAATAACCAGTTAAATGTAGGTGGCAATACACCAAAACACATTTGCAAGGTTTTCAAATATTATAATATTTTAATATGACTTAATATTTTTAGGAAGCATCTGCGCTATGTGTACTTCTTCAAATAGTCGCTGAAAATGTGAATAATAATGAAATAACTGCGGTTAAAATATATAATAACGCTGGTAAATTTGACTGGCTTAATGAAATGAAAAACGAAAGTTCTGATGTTAAAATTAACTTTCTTGAACATGAACACCTAATAATTTTGCCAGAAAGAAAAAAGATTTTGCATAACGTTGACATCTTCTTTGTCAACGACTTATCTAGTGATGATAAGGTAATGAATTTTTGAGAATAGTCCTTGTTGGATATTATTATATTATATTATCAGTAAAAAAAAATATTTAATAAAACTTATGATTACAGATGTGCAAAGAACTTCATAAAATTCTGGTTCCTAATACATTTATCATTAATAAAGAATACTGCGCTGAAGCCAAAACGCGACCTTCTTCCTTGTACACTGTAATTTGCGACCATGTAATTGAAAATCAGAAAATACAATTAATCAAATGGAATCCAAAAAATATCGCTTCAGCAACAAGTGCTGTTACTATCACAGACAAATCCGATTTATTACATCTAAGATCCCTACTGGATACTTTACCTGTAAAACAAAGAGTTCTCGTATTTGCTCAATATCCAGCAATATCTTATTTGGAAAATTTGGTAAAGCAATGGAGGATGCATGGACGCATTATGAATTTATGTATAATAAACCATGAATTCAATGAAGGTCAGTTTATGGAAGATTTACCTGAATCTGACTTGGCCGTTAATGTTTTGGACCACGTACGTATTCCATGGTTTTTGATATATAAATTAATTTTCCGCCTATCCTCATACAATACTGTGTGATGGAACGTATTTAATTATGGATGATAGGTTGCCAGAACCCTTGTCCAAATATAAAAAAAATATATGGTCAAATTAATATTATGGAGAATAGGCACAGGAAAAATATATCAGAAATATTAAAGAAAAATGTTATAATATTAGATGATGGTGATACCAACGAATAAATTTTTGAAATCGCGGCCGGCAACTCACACATTTAAAGTAATGCAAAACTAAGTTTTTAGGTTTCCGTACGGAAAACAACGGCACCGTTAAAGGGCTGATAGACGTACGAACTTTAAAGTCGCGGTTTTAAAGTTCGCGTACTTACTCGGCTCGCGGCAGTGACAGACGTGCGAGCCAAGGCGGGCTTCGAGTAAAATTTCAAACATGTTGGATCGTCAACGAACTTACTCGACGGTTTTTAAGTACGCGTACTTGGGGTGACACACGAGCGAAAAAGGTCGTCGAGCCACAAGTTCGCGTACTTACTCGTACGTCTGTCACCCCTTTTAGAGTCACTTGTTAATAATTGTCCGTTGATTAAAAACAACTTTCCCTGAAACTATTGGCGTCGGTATATCAATTGGGTATTTGAAAAAAAAAATATTTTTTTTATGTATTTTAAAACTTTATTATTAATAATATTGATATTTAATGCAAAAAACTGAAAAGATTTTTTTTTCGATTAATTATAAACAATTAAAAATTGATGAAATTTAAATAAAAATCACGTGTCTATAAACGCGCCATGACTGGTCACCATAGTTGTGACGTCATAATGTCATAGCTAGGTATTTAATAACAGGGTCCGCCTAAAGCAAAGGGGGCGCAAAGTAAGGACTTAGAAAATTTTTGATCCAAAGTGAAAATTGTATAAGAATCATAAAATACTTAGGACGTAGGTATTTGATTTTTTTTTGCGCGTCGACGGAGCCCCGCGCTAAGTCCTGCGCCCCCTTTGCTTTAGTCCAACCGATATATTTATGATCACCGATTTTTGTCAGGAGTTGCCTTTGTAGTATTCGTACATAATGGTAGAAAACAAGAACGATAACTTTTGAGGTTCGACATTTTTAATATAAATTTAAATATTTAATAAAGACAAAAAAATTAAATAGATCAAAACACTGTATTTATTATTTTTCTATCAACTGCAATGAGTGAAAACTAACATTATGACGTCACACGCGCTCGGGTGACGCTTCGGGAGTTGTCGGCGTGTCTTCGGTACTGGATTCAAAAATTAATTTTTATTGTGAAATAACTTTTGAATTATTGCAAAAAAAATAAAAAAAAATAGTTTTGTTATAAAA
Source organism: Colias nastes (assembly GCA_907164665.1). Lineage (NCBI taxonomy): Eukaryota > Metazoa > Arthropoda > Insecta > Lepidoptera > Pieridae > Colias > Colias nastes. The sequence goes on from CAJQZM010038880.1 coordinate 17,935, forward strand.
CTAATATAATATAATCTCCATTTATCACAAAAAAAATATTCAAACACCCAATTATATATATTTTTATTATTTTAGGGCGTTTGGTGAGGTAAGTACTACGTTCCAGGAAGACAACTGACTCACACGGGCCAGTGCGCTATGCTACAAAGTTCAAAACTTGGAGATATTGAGTCACTGAAATGGTTCGAAGCACCTAAAGTTTCTGACTCTGGAATAAATGTTCAGGTAAGAGAAATAGAAAAATTCCTTATACCCCAGCCACACGACTCGACGAGTGGTATGGGAAGTGACGAGGGAAGTAGGCAGGGACGTAGTGTGGCCACGTTACTCGTCATGCCACTCGTCGTGCTCATCGTCCTGCTCACTGCTCCCTATTTTGTCGGCTTTTGCGCGCGAGTCAAAGGACCGGCAATGCGAGTGCGAATTAGGGATGGGCGTCATGGAATTAACGGACTAGTTAAATTAACCGTCTATATGTACACTCAACGATTCGACTAGTCCATCGCTCACCAATGCACTAGTTGAATTCAACGGCTAAACAGTCTTATTGATAAGAATAAATTATTTTCTTTGAAGTTTTAAAAAAAATATATTTTTGGTTTACAAGACCAATGTTTTGAATTTAAACTATAAAAACAAACGATAATAAGTTTTTTAGTAATACTTTTTTTAGGGAGTATAATTTTTGTAAGAAAGCATAAACATTTATTAATTGTTTTATTGAGATTAGAATTTATTGTTTTAAGAATTTATTTAATAATAGTTATTTATTTTACACATGGACTAGTCGAAGATTTTAACTAGTTGAACGACTAGTTGATGAACGACATTTAATGATCTAGTCTCGTTGATGAAAAATACGTCGACGACCCATCCCTAGTGAAGAGCGTCGCGATTAATCGCGCGAGTAGAGCAGTGTGTGGCCAGACGGCAATATCGAGGCGAGCGGCAGCGCGATGAGCAGGACGAGGAGCAGGACGAGTAGCAGGACGAGTAGCATAGTGTGGCTGGGATATTATAATAATATAGGATTTTTTATTATTTTAGCTACTATTTATATCCATTATTGTGTTACTTTCACTATCAATATAACTTCTATTGATATTATTTCCTAGGTTCATTATGCTGGAATTAATGATCTGGATGCTAAGAGGGCTTATGGTATAATTCCATTCAGTGAAAACACAACTAAAGGTTATTATGGATTGGACTACAGTGGAGTGACCAAAAAGTATGTAAAGAAATTAAGATACAATACGTTACTCCTTGAATCAAAGGAAGACCTAAAATACGACAATATAACATTGCAAATTACTTTATAAACTTCAAAGATAACGAACCGTTCTTTTTTAAGCTGTAGAATGTTCTACAAGACCTTTTTAGAGACTTGTTGATTTCTCAATTAACATGTGAATTATAAATGTACTTTCATTGCAGTGGTACCAAAGTTATGGGCATGATCAATGGAGGTTCTGTGAGCAATGAAATTAAAGCTAATCCAAACCTCTTGTGGCCCGTGCCAGAACATTGGACACTCGAAGATGCAGCAACCGTTCCTTTGGCCTACTGTATGGCACTTTACGTTTTGGTAGTTATATTGTTATATTATTTAAGTTAAATTGTTATATTTCTTACACTAATTGAAAGAAGATAGAGCAATTTCGTTTATTCTTATTCGTTATTTCGCTATTATATCTGTATTTTTTTATTTTTGTATTTAAATGTATATTTTACAATGAAGTATGAATTGATCGAATTGTAACAAACTTTTTTATTTTCTTTCTAATTGATTTGAACAATATATGTATATGTTTCAAAATACAGGTTATTTCATTCATATAATATATTTTATTCTTGTTGTATCAGTTGTTTACTTGAATGGTTTGTTTACAGAATATTAAAGGTAAATTCGCTCCCGGCATCAAAGTTTTAATTCACTCTGGTACCGGTGCTTTAGGACAGGCTGCTATATCCATATGTTTAGCTTACGATTGTGAGGTATATACAACAGTGAGCGATTGTAGCAAGAAACGCTTCCTCAAAAAGTTGTTCCCAAAACTAAAAGGTACTTTACATTTTTAAATAGCTATAAAATTGTGGATCCATATTCCAAAGATTAGCCCCCGTACTATGATGTCTTAAAGCAGTATTATTTTCAATGTGGAAAAATGACACTGATATTATATAGGTCGTCTAGCGTCATCACTTTCCTAAACTGTAAACAATAATGTTATAAGAAATCATGGTTTATCAGTTATCAAATTAATATAGACGATAAAATGAACTGTTATTTGAAAAATTATCTGTTGTATTTGCAGAAGAAAACATCGGAAATTCGAGAGATATTACATTTGGCGATATGGTTCTCTCAAGTACTAAAGGAACAGGCTGCGACATAGTTCTCGGCAGCCTCAAGGGTGAACTGAAAAATGTAATGTATATTTGATATTTTATATTTTTATCCCATTAATAATGATTGGCTTAGGCAGCTTTACCCCCGCGGCTTGGCTCGCGAGAACTATAGAAGTTGTACATAATGAATTTTCGATGAGGCAATATTATGCTAGTTTACGACTTCAGATATGCGTATATCTCTACAGACAGATAATCAGAAAAAAAAAAGTATTTTTAACGGTTAGACATCGTTTTGGGGCCTATAAAAATCCATATTGCATAGGAAAAAAATATTGATGTAGGTACCTACAGAAATGCTTTGGCTATAATACGTAAAGGTAATATTATTGTAGTCTATTAATATTTGCAGGCAACTTTGAAATGCTCTGGACATTGTGGTGTAACAATAGATACAAGTTTAATAAGCAGTCGTGAGGATTATAACTTTGGAATGCACTGCCTTACAAATGACAGAACATTTAAAATAATTAATTTCTCATCAATATTTGAACCTGGAAAGGAACTTGTACGAAAGGTATGTACTGTGCATGGTAATTAAAGTAGAAGGATCTATGTATGATTTTAAAATAACTGCTTTCTGCATAAAATATACAATACTTCTTCCCTTGATGAGAATCTCGATTACCCACAACTTTCTACTTGTCTGGATAATCCAATGATTATTAGTTGCGATTATCATTGAAACGGCGAATTATGAAGTTTTAACGAGAAAAAAAATATAGACGCCATTTATTCTGATTTCAAGGCATCGAAAATCTTTCAAAACAATAACTGCAAGGGACCATAAATATTCAAACTCATAATTGTTTCAGCAACTTCAATTGCAATTAAGTGAAGGTATAGCTAAAGGCTACGTGCGACCCCTGACTCGTGTAGTGTACAGTCCTAACGAGGTGCTGAGAGCATTCAATTTGGTGGCAACTAGCAAACACCGCGGTCGAGTGCTGATCGATATGGAGCAGGACATTTGTATGGAAAAAGCAAGGTAAAAATTATCAAAAAATCTAAGAAGAAAGAACACACATAACGAACAATGATTTAAAATAATAGAAAGAAAGGATAAATTAGAAAACAAAAACAGGGGTTTGGGTATAATAATAATAGATAGGTATTATGCGTGCGTTGTTTGCGCCAAAAAGGGATGCTATGAGACATAATTCCTCAGCACTGATTTTCGGTGACACTGTACAACAAAAGTTAGCTATAATAATTAGTAATATTTATTTAATTACTAATTCCAAAATATTTCCGGATTTATTGGAAGATCATAATTGCGACTGATAATTAACAATTACGTTTCAGATTAAATTGCTCTCCAAATAATGCTCACATAGTGTTATCGGACAGTGATGTACTAGCAATGCAACTTGTTGACCGACTTGTCGACCGGGGAGTCCGCAACTTGAACCTTATTAATTACGAAGGTCGATCTGAAAGCTTGCTATTTAAAATAAGGTAAAAAGTACTATTTGATTTTTATCGTGATCAATTTTGAATATACTGTTTTTTATATATAAGTTTTTGTTCTATTATTTGAATTTGAATTGGTATTGAAGTTTCTTAGTTTTATTGCTATTCATACAAGAACTCTATGAACACTTTTTCACTATCAGAATGTGGCGAAAAACGGGAGTTGAGGTGAAAATACAAGAAAAAGAAGACATTGCCGACAAAAATATAATTCTTAATATTCTACAAGACGATAAAAAGAATAACATTGGAGGAGTATATGCCATACTTACGAATGATAGCAAATTTGACAAAGTAAATGAATTTTTGGAAGATTTGGATTCACAAAGAGAGTATTATGTCCTCAGCTGAGGTATAAATAATACATTTTATTTTTACGCTTTTTCATAAATATTATTATGAAAATAATGAAAATATTAAAGGAAACGCTACAATTTTTATATTATTTCAGGTATTTAGCTATCATAAATAACGAAAATGTGATTGGCGAACAGGTAACATTATTGAGGGCAAAACATGGTTATCCTGCTACTCTCATTCGACTTCCGTCGCTATTAAAGGTACTATATTTGTGTGGCCTTAACGTTATATTTTTATTGGTGCTTACATAATTATAACCTAAGATTATAACAAAGTTATATACAATATAGCCCAATTATTTACTCGACATGTTTTTAATTTTTTGACTACCTTTTTATATTGTATTGGGTAATATAAAACTCATAAAATATTTATGTTCTAAACGATCATTATATAATTTTATTTATCCATACATGAAGATTAATAAATCTCTTACTAACTAAATTTGCTATCAGAATGAACTCAACGATGGCCAGCATCAAATGTCAATAAGAAGTGCTATTGATGCAGTTGAAGAAGCTTTGATATCTCAAGAAGCAGTCAGCAAAGCACAACTTGTACCCGCAGATAACAAATCTTTGATTGACGACGTTGCTAAATGGGCTGGTAGGTTCAATTTATTTCCATCCATAGCAGTCATAAACCTACTACAGCCTACTTCATACCACTACTATTTCTACACGTCATACAACTCTCACTTGAAGACTTTAAATGTAAAATGTGTCAAAATATTTACAATTTTATTTTAACTAAAATTTGAATTAGAAACTTAAACCAATTAAACACTTATTAAACAGGCAAACCATTGAACATTCAGTAAAAATAGGAAAAAATTAACAAAATCTAATATTTATATTTTCAGGAGTTAAACTTCCAGTAGAAGTAGATGAGAACCTTACTCTGTCAGATTTAGGCATGGATGTAGACCGAGCACAGGCCGTGCAAGCTGGTTTGAAAAATGAGTACAATATATCCTACCGTGAAGACGAAATATCCGATCTAACAATACAAAGGTATATTTACCATACCATTATAATCTACAAATATACAACTTCAGAATCAGTCAGAATGCAAATGACTAGCCTATATTTTAAAATATTTTACTAGCTTTATAACTTAATGTACGTCAGAATTCAAATAACCTATTTCTTGATATATTTTATCACTGTTTTAGAATTGGACAAATAGAAGAACTGTTGTATGAATCAGAGTATAAAGATACTACGGGTTTGGAAACGTTTTATTCTTACGTAGATTCGGATGAACTATTTGCTACAACTGAGATGGCCTTTTTGTCCACATTGACCAACAGCGCATCTATGGTATTTTCCTTATTCATTTACTGATTTTTTTCTTTCTATTTTTAATAATGTAGTTTCATAGAGGTAATCATTCTATAAAATTATAGCAAAGTCTCATTGCCTCCGTAACATTATAATCATATATTATTTTTTATTATTTCTTAAAATTATATTAATTTGTGTTCGTAATTCGTATCAAACAATTGCCAAAAAGGCAATAAGACTTTTAATATTATAATGTTTAATATACTTTTAGCGTGATGATGAATTCGACTCAAGTCAAAAGTTCCTGTGTATTGTTCCTGGAGTGGAAGGACACTACAAGCGCTTCTCGGAAATGTGTGAAAGACTAAAGTTACCAGCTCTGGTGCTGCAACCAGGTCTAGCAATGGCTAAAAATGAAACATTACAAGATGTTGCTCTACGCTTTGCTAAGGTATTAAAGAATATTACCTAAAACATAAGCTAATAAAAGTAGCACTCTGTGAGTTAATGATGAACAAAATAAATTATATACTTAAGGAACTCATACGTATTTATCAAGAAATAACTAGTTGTACTCGTGGAAATTTGAATGGATGTGAATTTCCGTGTATTTATGTTCTGTTTCACTGATCGATTTTATTTACTGGCAAGTAGGTGATCAGCCTTCTGCGTCCTACAATCACGCATTAACCATTGTACCAAGGACTAAATAAGATACAATAATAAGATACAATAAATCTCAATAATTTTGTAAGCTTCAACAGATGGTCGTAGATTATTATATCCATTTAATAATGGTCTAAGATCCGAACATAAGTCGACCTGCACCGGCGTGATAATAGAATGAGACCAATTTTATAATAAATTTAGTGTTTAAAAAAATGTATTAAAAATGGGTTGACTGGGAAAATCCTGGACAGGACATTTTTAATGAATTAAAAAAAAAAACATTTTTTTTAATTAATTGCAGTATCAAGATAATAAAAAAAAATTATAATAGACTTAAAGTATGAAACCTACAGAATGTGCAGTTTTAGTCGTTTTCTAATATTTACCGGGACAAACGGCTAGGTTGGCAGGTATAAACAGGTATGTCGGTACCAGTTACTTTCACTTGATAGGATGATGAAAAAAAAAAAAATGGTTGCCTGTAAAGTCGGTTTTACGGGCGAAGATTTTACGTGACAACGTCTTTTTCTCGATCATAGTTGAGTGGGAGAGAGACGCAAGGCATTCGGCGGGCCTCTCTCTCGTTCGGTGACTCATCGTAACGTTACCGAGCGTTACACTTTTTCATAAGTGACTCCCAGCCGCAACCTAATTTAAGACGTTGTCACGTCAAAATTATGTCAGCGCTGTTTTATTACAAAATTGTTTTATTATCTCGAAACTGCAATTAATAAAAAATGAAAATAAAAGATTTTTTAATAATTAATTAAAAAATATCCTGTTCAGGATTTTCCCAGTCAACCCATTTTTAATACATTTTTTAATACACTAAATTTATTATAAAACTAGCAATGCCCTACGGTTTCACTCGCATAGATAGGGATATCGTGACAGTGAAAAGTCTACTATAGGTCGGACTATAGGTTTAATTTTTAATCACATGATAATCACCCTCACCCCGTCCCGCACTACGCCTGCTCATTGTATTAAACAGTATGCCTACCATTTTCTGTAAATTGACACTTTTAAAAATTCGTTATATCTTTTGAATGGAATATCCAATTTTTGAAGTGAAAACTTCTTTAGCGGCGTTGGGTATAAAATCTTAAACTCGCGTCAGGACACGTGGCCTGATCGAAAAAGCGTAAGACGGGGTTTTTTTTTTTTAGCCCTTATATTCCATGCGTAAGACGGATACCATTCCAAAATATCAAACATGCTGAACGTTAATAATCAAGTTTTCACTTCTGCCGGCACTCCCGGAGTGCAACCCGTCTTTTTTTTTTAATTTAAAAAGTATTTTTCTGGTATTGAAACAGTCTAAAATAAAACATCATTTAATGGGATAAGGATTAATATATGTGTATGGATAACATGGTTTGATTACTGTCGGCACTTCTATTTACTTTGAAATCGTAAAAAAGTTGTTGTAGTAACATAACTACTGAAGATGGACATATGATATCGCGGACTTTCTTGTAGATATTGATCCATTCTATAATACCGTAGAACATTTTTTTGTTCTATCTTCAATAGATTCCGCAGCGCACGCGATGACAGAATTTTTATTAAGGAATTTTTTACACCTTGGGTTACATTATTGCATTTTTGGTAAGGATCTCTAATTTTTTTGAAAATGCAATATAGCCTATGTTGCTCAGTGAAGATGCAGCTTTCTAATGGTGAAAGAATTTTTGAAATCGGTCCAGTAGTTTATGCGTGAAAACCATACATACATACATAATTACATAATTACAAACCTTTCCTCTTTATAATATTAGTATAGATTGGTCTCATTCTATTATCACGCCGGTGCAGGTCGACTTATGTTCGGATCTTAGACCATAATGTATAATTCTGACTGGATCTTTCTAGACTCTATTAAAACGGACCGAACTAAAAGAAAACTTCTATCTACTGGGTTACGAATCAGGAGTCATCATTGCTTTAGAAATGGCAGCCATTCTGGAGGAAAACGGTAAGGAAATGAGTACTTAGATACTGATTTGAAAACTAAATAAAGTACGGCATTCTCTTAATGATAATAGTCTCCATTGATTTATGTACTTAGATATGTTGGAACGAATAAATACTATCTACTCTATACAATAAAAGTCAGAAGTTTTGATTCCTTATGAATGTGTAAATTGATTGTGTATGTATGCTGCAAATTGCAATAATATGTACCTACAATACATATTACATAATATGCCATCTCTATGTACCAAAATTAAATAATGAAATCTATTTTCTTTCGTTCTAAGGTCTGACGGGTATAGTATATTGCATTGGAGGTGCACCCAAAGATATTCAAATGCAATTCGCTTCAAAACTCCAACAATTCCAAGATGAGACATCGCTTCAGGAAGCCGTGGGCAGACACATGGTGAATATTATGTCGGGGCAAAGTAGTGCTTCACTAGAAACAGCCTTTGAGAAGGCTCCAACTTGGAAAGAAAAAGTAGATAGCTGTTTACGTGATTTGAGAGGACGAGTCAATCATTCTGCCCAATATACTAGAGAGCTCATAGAGACAGCATATTCACGTATTGTACAAGTGAGAAATTATTCATCGAAGCCGCAGAAATTGCGATCGCTGCTAATTGTGATGACACCTAGTGATTGGTTTGAAAAGTTCTCTTTACAGGATTATTCTGTGCAGCCAATAGTTGAATACAAACTTAAAGCACCATTAGCTTACGCAGCTCAAGATCTGCGTTGTGCTGGAATAATAAACAGACATCTTGACGAAGATATATTAGAAGCATTTGAGCATAAGAATCTATGTGAGACGTACCTTCTGAATGCGGATATTTTTATGTCCTCTGATATGGATAATTAGTTCACTTTATGTTAAATAAATAAATGGTGTTATGAGTTTATTATTAGTTTTATTACCACAGTAGCTTTCGAAGTAGCTTCAGAAGGAAATTTTAAACTTTGATCCACAAAAACGTATTATAGGTACATACCTACTAAGAGCATACTAATAACTAATCCATAATAGTCTTACGTATAAATTAAGTAGGACACAAATAAGCAATAACATAAAATTTATAACAATATTTACTCAATTATATATTTTATTATATAAATTTGAAGAATAACTAAAACCTTGATCTATCAGTTTATAATTGGGAGTAACAGATATTTAGCAGATATTTATGTTTTTAAATTGTCAACACATCCGTCCACATCAGCGGTCAAAATAGCTTTTCTGCATTATAAAACTATATCTTCCAAATCCCAGTTCTATGTTCTATGATGAAAGATTTCCCGCCAAAAACTATGAAACGACAACTTATTAACAAACAATGGAAAAGAACCATGGGAACATGGATACGTGAGGCATGAATTCATTCTCTAATATAACTTGCAATGGGACTTAACAAGACCATAATAATAATTTATGGAAAAACGTGGTACCTATTTTATATTTAACTATCGTTGTTTATTGTAGTGTATGTATGAAGAAGACTATAAAATATAAAAAAAACGACGTGTGGCACTCGGGGACTGCCGCGGTAAAGCTATAGCATGCTATGCCTTCAAGCCACACCTCCGCCCGTCGGAGTGGGGAGCGTGAGGTTTTTTCGTTACGGAATTTCTCGATTCGGTCCCCGCGCTCAAGGCCCGCGATAGAAGCTATGCAATAGCTTAAAATATTTGTTTTATGTTTTATTTAATTAAGGTCAGCCAACAGTTGTTTACATCAACACATACATACAGAAACAAGAAGACAAAATAACTTATATAAATGCAACAGCTACTTAAAGGCTAACACCACATGCAAGATCTTTTTTTTTAAAGAAAAGAAAAACCAAACGGTTATGAAAACAAACAAGGCAGTTAGAGTACTTACATTACAGTTAGTTTACATCTTAAGTTTAGACAAAAAAAAGATTAACAAAAACAATTTTCTTAATAATCTAAATTGGATTAACATTATTACATTATTGATACGTAAATGAAAGGCGGGCTTCAACGACAGACTGATTTATTA